>JAMXBB010000009.1:48370400-48577529 GCA_024138015.1 Lumnitzera littorea | reverse complement strand
AAAAAAAAAAGTTATAGATGTCATATTGGTACAACTGCCGCTATCGACAATTAAAGAGCAAGTTTTCTTATTAACTAAGCAATCTGTAAAGAACAAATTCTCTCTCCATTCTATTTCAAGAGGGGTTTCATGGTCTCATCACACTTAAGATCAAGTGGCAAATAGTGATCTCCTTCTAGAAGCACATGAATGACATGGTTGTATTCAAAATCCTTCATCTTTCTCTCTATATCTCTAGCTATATCCTCTCCATCATCCTTGCTTTCAATTTCTCATCCCTTTAATATTATAACTCTCTTATTAGGACATTGTGATACTAAATGCCATAGACTAGACACTTAAGTCATTTAACTTCCCTACATATTCTTTATTGTACTTACTCCCGATTCTTCTTTTTTGGTGCCTTACCCTTATTGACTTCCTTATCCTCCTTTTTCTTAATAGTAAGTTTCTCTTCTACATTATCAAATTTTATTGATGTGTTGAAAATTTCTCTCTTCATGGCCTCTATTATTGTCTAACTTAGCTTGCTAATTTAATGACATCCTCTAAGTATGATATTATTATAGTCCAACTACACTAGTTGATATAACACAAGGATGTAAAAGTGCTTATGACTAGGTCTTACCGTAGTCTAGGTGGGTCTTTCAAAGTTATCAAAGAAAATATAGTGGATGTAGGTGGGATTTACGGTAGAGATTTAGCAAATCTATGAACTATTGGAATAGATGTGACACAGCAAATGCATACATATGGCTAAACAACTTGTCAAATGTGATGCATCGATCTAAGTCAAATGGGTTACTCACTACCTTTCCTGCTAAAGGGATAGATAAGAGCTAAGAGTTTCATAAAGGAATGATACTCGAATGAGAAGCAAATCAATAATTCATTAAGGAAGATGATTATAACTTTTATGGAAATGGGGTATTTATACCCATATTACTAAGGTAGCATTACATCAATAGTATTTACTACAAGGGTAAAATTAAAAAAAAAAAACCTTCCTAATGTTTTATGTTTTTTCAATTCAATCTTTAACTTTTCATTCGATTCATTTTAGTCCTTAATATTTTCAAGTCATATCAAATAAATCTTACTCTTAACTTCCTTAGAATTTCCATCAATATTGGATGAATGACGTCATTTGATGGTCAACATATAATTTTTAAATAAAAAAATATTTATAAAAATAATAGAAATATAAGGAAATATATAGAAAAATAGGAAAAGTGGAAAAAAAATAAAAAAAAAATCTGCATAATTGAAAAACACTTATTTAATGAATATAATAATTATATATATATATTCGTATACATATTTATATATTAACACTAAATTTAAATTAATAAAATTCAAAAAGAAAAACTAGAAAAATATATAAAGAGAAAATCGAACTACCCATAAGTGGGGGTTAACTGGATTTCAGCTAAATTTAAAAATGAGTTGCGATCCACTAATGACCATGGGTGGCCACCTACCTCTAAGGAAAGGTCGCGTGAACCCCATTAGGTAAGGGGTAGTCTAAATTTTAAAAAATAAATAAATAGCCTAACTCGATCTAATGGAGATCAGGTCGCGCGATCCAATCTCATTTAAGCTAATCGAGTTTGCTCTTATTATTATTATTATTTTTTATTTTTTATTTTTTTATTTTTATTTTTATTTTACTTTTGGGCAACCACCATCCCTTAAGGAAGGTTGCATAACACCACATACTCCGCCCCCCCTCCTCTCGAAGAGTGTGGATAGCCACCTACAGCTATTAGTGGGTTGCAAGACACTTCAAATCTAGCCATTTTTAAAGTCAAAGCAAACCATAAGCTTCCCTTGATGATAAAATACAACACACCT
The DNA here is from genome assembly GCA_024138015.1 of Lumnitzera littorea. Lineage (NCBI taxonomy): Eukaryota > Viridiplantae > Streptophyta > Magnoliopsida > Myrtales > Combretaceae > Lumnitzera > Lumnitzera littorea. The sequence goes on along the minus strand of JAMXBB010000009.1, from coordinate 48,575,675 downwards.
ATAATTTGAAGAGTAAGAGATCAATTTTCTTCTAGATTTGGAGCTTATTAGCAATGTGAAAGTAGCAACCGCAATTTTGAGGATGCCTAAAGTTATCCAAATTGATTGAGAAGAGTTGGATCATATCTGCTCAACTTTTAAGATAAAATGGACTAAACTCAGGGGCATGGACTTCAATCGCAGCAGGCCACATAACTTCAAAACAAAGAACAACAACTCTTTCTTTTCTTGAGTTAAAAGCCAAGAACCAAGCACTCCAATGTTGAGCACGTGACCTAAATCCAAGCGCACAAACTTCCTGTACGTTTCAATGCCAAGACAAGACCAACTTAAATGCTCCATTCATTTAACCATAGCAGCTTCTTGAATTCCAAGCTACTAGCCAAGCTCCATATGACAACAGCTCACTTCCCTGTCGTAATAGAGCAAGTGAACAAGGCATACACTTTACATTGCAGCAGTTACCACGCCAAGGAACACACGACGGTAGACTTGAAAACTCCAATGAACATTAATTAAAGCACTTCAGGGGACAGCTCAACAACTCGCAATAGGCCACAGATCTAAGCTCCAAAAGCATGCTCAACTTGTCTCCATGGCACACTCAAAAAACCAACCAAGAATAGAGTATCCCATAGCAAATTCATGACATACTCTCCAAGGCAGAGAGCAACTCACTTTCCTATTTGCAACTACGAGCCAAAACTAAGCCATGAACTCCATTCAATTCCACAGCAGCAACCACAGGAAACAAAGCAACTGAGTAGCTGTAGCTGTGGTCTAAATTGGAGCAACCTGCGCAACTTCACTAAGTCGAGAAAATTCAACAGCAGCTGAGGTGAGCTTCTTTAATGCCCCATAGCAGCACGTTGCCATCAAAACAGCATCTAGCACGAGCAGCAGCTAACAAGTAGCATCCTATTTGATGACAAAGCACGCCCTCAGTTCTTCAACGATCCAAGAAGCTTCTATCTAAGCTCAGCAGCTGCAGCGAGAATTAACCAAAGAAGCAGCTGACCGTGACTTCAAAACTGCACAAACGTCAACAGCAACTGCAGCAACTCATTTCAGGACAAGAATTCTTCTCTGATCAGCAGCTGTGAACTTGACAAACATAGCAATCCGAGCAATTCCTAGAAGAACCGAACACCTACAGCAAAGCAACGGCAACTATAGCACCCAAGAGCAGGTCATATTCCTTCAAAGCTAGCAAGTCCACCAAACCAAGTAGCTGAATGAGCAACTCTCCATGTAAACTCCACCCAACCAGTAGCCAAGCAAGCTGAGAACAACAATTTCTCCATACGAGCTGTAGAATAAACATCAATTTAACAGAATTCTTGCGTGCAACTAGTAGAGCATCTTATTATTATTATATATTTTTTTATCTTACAATTCATTATAGAAGCTTTGTTTCATCTTATTATGGATGCTTTCATAAACTTATTACTCTCTTGGCTTGTTTGACAGCATCTTGAAACACAACGTGAGATGAGAACTAAGTTAATGCAAAGCTCTTGAATACTTCCAAGAAGACCAACATGGAACTTGAGTTGCAGCAGCTGCTGCTACAATTAATTGAACAATGACTGAACCGAGGACCAACCAGCAGCTTCTTCATGTGAACTATGTGTAGTAGCAGCTCGTGCAACTCCATTCATCGACTTGAGTGCCCATTCAGTAGGCCGTGGCTCATTTCATAACAAATCGTAAGACTAAGCTGATCTAAGCTAACTCCAGCGAACAGCTGCAGCAATCGGGCAACAACAGGCCGTAGCTTCAAAATGTCCACATGCATAGGCCATAAAATTTCAGCCCATGTCATAGTTAGTGGCTGATGTGGAGAGGGAATGTAATATTAAATTACAGCAGCGGGATTGAAAAAGCGGCCCTCAATCTATTTCACATATACATACATGGAAGATATCTTTAATTCATGCTGTAACCAATTTTCAATTACACCTAACATAGGCCTTACTATTTTTGTTAGGTATTTTCAATTCACTAGAAATCAACCCTATTATACACCTTCATTTAATCATGTCTATCTTAATAGTATTTAGGTATTTTATATTTTTTTCCTCGATTTTAGTTCATGAAACACTTCATGAGATACCACTATATTATCTTGGATCGTGCAATCTAAGATAAAAGAACTTTGATGTGGAGTGATTTACTCATTGAGAAAGGGTTTTAATCTACTTTCTAACACTTTTGGAGAAAGTCTTGAAGATGAAATTACATAAGTTAATGGGTAAAAGTAGACTAATTTCTTGAGGATTTTAAACTTTTGAAATCAAAATTAAATTAGTTTCACTGAAACTACGAGGGATATCACCTGGCATCTTGATTGTGAAATCGTTTCAAGTATAGAAAGGCTAATAACATTCTAATATGTCTAATGAAAAGTACAATTGAAACCATTTGGTCTTAGGGCTTTATCTACTCCTAGCTCGAAAGTACCTTTTGTTAACCTCTTCCGTGCATACATCTCTATTAACAATTGTTTGTCTCATTTATGACAATCCTTGTAATTCATGCAGCACCAATGAATCTAGCCTAGCCTCTTTTAGCTTAATGGGAATCAAAACCCTAACTCTAGAGCCAAAAATCTTAGAAAGAGTCAACCTAAAGGAGATGCAAACAATTTCTAATTTTAACTAGCATGCTAACAAAGGGTAGGTTTTGAAGCCTAGAAAGACTTGTTCACATCATGAAAGTAAATTTGCTGATGATCAAGTTCATAATCAAAGAAGGATTTCAATTAAAAGCACATCAAGTTCATCAATGGAAATGAAGGCATTTTGAGACAAAGTTTCTAACAAGCACAAAAGAGTTGATAGTAACTTCTAGAAGAAGTTATTCAAGAAGGCAAATCATAATAGAGATTATTCCAAATCTTCTAAATAAGGAAAAAGAATACTATGGAACCGGGCAATTAAGATGTTGTTATGTAGATAGTTATTCTATTTCCTATTAGATAGATATTATATTCTCTCTTTAGGGGAGTTACTCATATGGTTGTTTTACACTTCCCACTACAGTTATTTGTATCTATGTATAAGTACCTTAGAAAAAATAATTTCATCACTTTTAGTTGTCATTGAATGAAAATTGCTAATTACTCTTTCAAAATATCATGTGATACCTTTAATCTTAGTTGAAAGCATTTGTCCTTATTGATCCTATCAATCAAAATTACCTTCCAATAATGGCGATCCTTTTAATTGATCTAGTTGTAGGTCAAATTGGTTACGTCAATTAAAATCCATTTGATTTCCATAAACTACTAGTAATATTAATTATGGAAGTTCAAGCACACAATTATTCTAGTTCAATTGTTCAATTTTGATTTGACCATTTATCTATATCCTTTTATTTATTATTTTTTTAAATACAACAACCTATAATAACCTTTTTTTCCCACATCTTTATTTCAAAACACTACAATGAGATTCACTTTATTATTTTGTTGAGATATTTGGTTTATATTAGATTCTTCTTGGGGATTTGAACACATCATCTTGATATCATAACTTTTCATGCACGCTACATTATTAGCAAGTTTTTAAATTCATTATTTTGATATCATTATTTTTTAACTAGGAGGATTATCTTGGAAATTTGATTTTGTGGGAATTAAAGTGTGGTTTGGTTGGATTGTTGTGATATTTGAATTAGATCTAAAGTAAAATTACAATATGTTGAATGAGAGTGCTAATGATGATAATAGAGACAATAATAGTAATGCTAGGAGAACAAGAAAGAATGTTGTAAGGAATAAAGTGAGTAAATAATTAGTAAGAGCTATAGAAATGATAAAAACAATGATCACCATATGAGATACTCTAATACAGACTCCGTGAGATAATCCTGAAAGTAGGAAAAATAATGGAGGAGCACATATAAATGGTGGTAAGCATGCTAGAAGATATAATGATTGGTTAGAAAGAAAAGCAAATAATTCTAGAATAGGATGAGTAATTATAGTATATCAACTAGTGAATGGGTTAGAGACTATCAAATTGAAGATTCCTAAATTTGATGGTCATGAATCTCTAGATTATTATCTAGACAAGGAGTAGCAAGTGAAGAGATTGTTTGAACATTATGAGTATGATGAGTCTACTTGATGTAGGGAAATGGAAGCAGGATTAACTAAAGGAATGAATAAAATATTTAGATTTGGAAAATAAATTAGAAAATTAAATTAAATAAGAATGCTTAGAAATTCATTGAAAAAAAATAGAGAACTTAAGGAAAGCACCTATCTCTTTTTGTTTTCTTTTTTTGTTATTGTTATTTCTCTTTAGAGCAAGTACTTGGTTTGTTAATACGCAATTACAAGTCTTCTTCTTATGAGTACTGTTTTATGGCTTCAACATTGGCTTCAAATAATTGACCAACGACTTCAATGGATTACAACCCCAAAAAGCATACAACCAGTTTGAGTAATCAACTCTCTACTTATCTTAAGCACAACCTTGTGAACGAATAGATGGCAATCCAAAAATTCCAAATCTAATGACAAGTAATGGAATAATGTAAAAAGAATTTAATAGATCTTTCAAAATTCAAAAAAAAAAAATGGGAATGGCATCACACCACTACACAATTTGTTGATGGCCTCACACTACTGTTGAAAGAAGGACCACTCTCTGAAAGGAATAAAGTTATATTTAATCAATGATCAATTACTCAATTTTTCAAAACTCTAGAAAGAGTACTATTTACATAAATATAGGTCTTATGATGTAAATTCCATCCAATGACTATTGATAATTATCTAACAAAAATATAGGAAACTATAAAATCTTTCTAGACCAAAAAGATAATAAAATATATCTAACCTAAAAGTAATGTTTTCAAAAAAAAAAAAAAAAGCTAAATACAAAAATATTCATGCCAAGCTATTTAACAATGCTACCATGAACTCTTACGTATGTATTGGTGATCCTTATGGGCTATCCTAGCTTAGGGAGATTTACTTCCAGTAAATTAAAACTACTGTACCGCTTATAATGATTTGAGTTAATTCTTGAAAGCTCTAACTTGGTAATCCATGCAACATCTAAAAGTGGACGATCTACCCATTTGATAAGAAAGTATCTACCATTACTCATGATTTGGTCATCAATCACATCTTCAACTTCTTTTTCTTTCCTTTCAATGGTAGAGCATGTGGAACTAGAAGAGTAGAAAATATAGACTTTAGCTCACATGAAGAATCGACATCTTAAGGTATCTCTTGGTAAGGCAAGAGGTCGACAACATTGAAGATGTTACTAATACCTATACCTAGTAGCAACTCCAAAACATAAGCATTTGCACTAGTATTCTTCAAAATCTTGAAAGGTCCCCATGCCTTTAATGTGTAATCTCTTAGAAGAACCTCATGAAATCTCTCTAATCTAATTTGAGCAATCACCAAATCTCCCTCCTTAAATTCCTAACACCTACAATGAACATCTACAACAAACATATATAGTTCACTGCTTAAGTTAATTTTCTTTCTAATTTCTACATGTAAGTCATGGATATGGGTAGCAAAGGATTCAGTAGGTTCAAAAGGTCTAGATGAAAGTGGGAGTAGTATAAGATCAATGGGACATCTAGGTTGATAACCTAGTACAACTTCAAAGGGACTTAATCTAATGGATCTATTTACTAAACTATTGTATGCAAACTCTATCATAGCAAGGATGTGATCCTAAGTTCACATATGGTCACCAACTAGACACCTCAATAAATCACTTAAACTCTTATTAACCAGTTCAATCTAACCATTAACATGAGGGTGAAATGCAAAAGAAAGCTGTAATTTTAGTTCCTAGCATTCTCCATAATGTCATTCAAAAGTAACTAACAAATTTGACATCTCTCTCTAACACTAAGGCCTCATACTACTGTTGAAAGAAGGAATCACTCCACCTTTTGAAAGGAATAAAGCCATGTTTGATCAATAATTAATCATTTAATTGTTTAAAACCTTAGAAAGAGTACTATTTATATAAAGATAAGATAAATATGGCCCATATGATATAAACCTAATCTAATAGCTCCTAATTAATTACCTAATAATAATGTTCTTAATAACATATATATATATATATATATATATATAAATCTTCATGCCACGTTAGTCAATAACTCTTTCGCGATCTCCTATGCATGTAGTCTCTATCACTACTAAAATAAAATGTCTGCTTTTGGAGTTTATAAGATATGTGTCGCTAAGGTAGAAGAATGTAACGACTCAGAGATAGGAAGATGATGAAGTAAAAGTGACTACATGGACAATGATGAAAAAATTATGAGGAAGAGAGTTGTGCCACTCTATTATAAGTACAAAATGTTCATGAGTTTGCAAATTTTGAGATAAAGGGAATGAGTGCAAAGGATTATGTACAAGGACATGAGACTAATGTGCCCATCAATCCAAGCGAGCATGTCCATGAATTGGTTCAGGTTTAGAGAAGAAAGTGACAATCTAGAAAATATGCACAGTTATGTATCTCATTGGTTGAAGATATGATTGCAAGTGATTGGCAGAAAGTTGCATGATGTATACATTAGTTATATGGGTGTGTAAGAGACAAACACAATGTGTAAGGCATGAACATTGGCATAGTACATAAAGTATGAAGGATTGGCATGGTGTGAACTTAGTTTGTGTAGACATGTATTTATTTCATTTGTTTTATATTTATTAAGACTTTTATTATTTTTGGTTACTAGTCAGGATCTTCTTATCACTATTATTAATTTATATTACCTAATTATCCTTTAGGTTATTAGGGGATTAGTGTAAATACTTTTTGCAATAGTATATTTCAGTACTGAATTTTGAGAATTATTTCGAACCTTTTTATTCTTCCTATTGAACTTATCAATTATATCATAGAATTGTGGTTTTCTTTCTTCTAAATTAGATTATCATGCATAATATTGATTTACATTGGCTACTCAAATCTCCATATGTCATATAGGAATTCCCTTAATGCCAATTATTGGTGAGTCATATCAAATAGTAATTTATCCATATCCCTTTACTTTTTTAGTTTGTACATATTATAAACCTTAAAAATATTTCCTTGTTATTGTTTTCTGTCCTAAATTCTTCTAAAGGTGTAAACTTCATTTTGATGTGGTATACTAATAAAAGTGCTTAGGTTTATCATACGGTTTAAGGTACCATTCTAATCAAATGCGAAGTGAAGGAGCCTATGGTACAAACTATACCAAGGTTTATTTTAGGATTGAAATATGAGATTATAGATGTAGTAAAACTATAATCTTATGAGACTTCGGATGATGTGATTAAGTTAGCACTTAGAGTTCAAAGGTTGAGATAGAGAATGATAGGCAAATCCCTTAATCCTACTTATAAATCAAAAGCTTCACGAAAGAAGGAAAAGCAAAAGAATGTAAAACTTGAGAAGGAGCATAGAAATTTTGAGAAAGGTGATAGTAAGAAATCAAATACTTATCATGTACAGGAAAACGATCACAACTATCCTAAAAAGAAGTTAAGTAAGATTAAATGTTTTGAGTGTATGGGATTTGAGCATCTTGCTTTTGAATCTCCAAAGGAAAAAGTCATGGTTCTAACGAATAAAATTCCAAAGACAAAAGTAGAAAGTAAAGAAGAAGAAGATGTAACTGAGGTTAAATTTTTAAGGAGTGTAATGAAAAGAGGGATGGTACTAAAGGAGCAAAAGGAGTTGTTATATCCTTAGTGGTTAGGTAAGTGTTATATGTTAATGCCTTAGATGAAGATGAGCAAAGAGAGAATTTATTTTTATGTTAAGGGAATTGTAAAGGATAAAAACCTATACATTCATTATAGATAGAAATAGTTGCACTAATCTTATTTCTAGTGCATATGCTTGTATTGTTAAATTGAAAGTCATGCCATATCAAAAGCCACATGATTTGCATTGAATAGGTGATAAAGGGTCAATACAGGTCCAAAGGAAAGTTAAGGTACCATTTAAAATTGACAAATATAAAGATGAAGTAGAATGCAACATTGTTCCAATATATGCTACTAATATTTTGCTAAGACAACCTTAGATATATGATAGAAAGGTCTTGTATGATGACTTTCAAAATACTTACACTATCATAAAAGATAGGTAAAGGATAATATTACTTGCCATGAATCTAATAGAAGTAAAGATGAAATAGATTGCTTAAGGACAGTTAAAAAAGGGCATAAATGATTTGTTTGTTAGAAAGTTTTCTTATTCTCATCCTAAGAACAAGAAGAGCAAGGATTTAGGATGAATTTTTTGTCAAGGCTAGGGTGATGATTGGAATCCAAAGCCCAACTCTAGAGCTACAAGATCTTAGAAAAAAGTTAAACTCAAGGAGACATGGATGAGTTTCTAGCTTCAACTAGCATGCTAACAATGGTAAGTTTTGAAGATTAGAATGACTTGTTTAAGTCGTGGAAGGAAGTTTGCTAATGTTAAGTTCATAATCAAAGAAGGATTTAAATCATAAACACATCTGGTTTACCAAAGGAAACAAAGCCATTTTGGGATGAAGCTTCTGATAAGTATAAAAGAAGCTTCTAATAGTAATTTCCAAAAAAAGTTATTCAAGCAAGCAAATCTTAATTTAAATTAGACATTATTCCAATCTTCTAGATAAGGAAAAAGAATATTATATAACCTAATAACTTAAGATGTTATTTAGATAATTATTCCATTTCCTTTAAGATAAATATTATATTCTCTCTTTAAGGTAATTATTTTATTTCTTAAAAAATTATTTTATACTTTCCTTTACAATTATTTGTATGAATCTATAAATACCTTACAAACCTATGTATTGAATATAATCTTGTCACTTTCTAGTTGTCATTGAATGAACATTTTTAGTTACTCTTTCAATATATCATGTGAGACCTTTCATATTAATTGAAATTGTTTGTCCTTGTTGATCTTATCAATTATAATAACCTTCTAATTATAGAGATTCTTTTAATGGATTTAGTCACGAGACATATTGGCTACTTCAATTAAACTTGTTTAATTTTCCTAAACTACAAGTAATATTGATGTGTAAGTTCAAAGAGACCATTATTGTAGTATAATTATTGAGTTTTGATTTGACTAATTGTCCATATCCTTGTACTTATTATTTTTATAAACACAAAAGCTCCTAAAAATATTTCTTTTATTGACATTTTCATTTCAAAAACACCAAAAAGAGATTTACTTTAGTTTCTTGCTGTCCATTTGGTTTGTGCTAAATTTTTCTTGAAGATTTAGGCACATTATGGCTTTATATAATTTTGCTATAACAAGTAATAAACATCTCACACAGTTCTTTTTCTTTATCCTTCCACTCACTAAACTCATTTTTAGTTCAAAATACTTTTGCAAAACCCAAGATAAATAAAAAAATATAAGGTATAAAATAAAATAAAGTGTTTTATGAAAAAGAACCTAAACAGTATTATAGATGTTAAGCGGGAGTAGTTTAGGCATGAGATTTGTCTACGAGCCCTTAGTATTTAATCCCCTTTTGCTCTTCTTGAAACCCTTCCTCACTCTTTTCCAAAACATACAGCAACTGGTCCTTGGTGTTTTGGCATGAATCTTGACAATAGGAAGCAAAAATGACAAGTCTAAGCAAGATCGAGTCAAGAGAATCAAAGATAAGGGTAGGGAATGCCCTTTTATTATATTGTTTTGGTATTTTCCATAAGAGAATTCCCCTTTCTTGCACAAGATATCCCCAAAACGAATTTTGGAGGCTTTCTTAAGTGTCTCATAGTGGATCTTGTGTGGTGAAAGCAAATCAAAAGACATAAAACTACAAGGTAAGGTTGTGTGGTGTGTTTTCTTTGAGCTTTGATAAGTTTTTCTAAAAGGAGTTCATTTTCTGTATAGGGCTATGGGTAAAATGAATTTAGGGTATTCCTACATGTGTCTTACGACGTATTTGCAATGATGGACATGCTAGAAACGTTTTGCAATAGGTACAATCTAACCTTGCACCTTGTTCTTATTGTTTCACCTATTTATGTTTTGAATGATGATAGAATTAGGTTGAGATTCGAGTTGTAAGGATGTTTTGGTTTGTGTTTTGAGTAGGTTGTAGTTACCTTGATGTCAAGTTGCCATTTTAAGAGTAGTAGTATGTGAATCAGTAGATAGTGGTGGAGTTTCAGGGGATGATCACGTTGCAGCAATCCAAACACCATCCCTTACAGCGTCCAAATGCTAGAGGCCTTCCTTCTCTTTTCGAGCATAGTGTCTTGATGCTAGTTGATCTAGCATCCAAACATCTTAACCCCTATTTCTTATAGCAGCGTCTTTTTGAGTTTTTCAAGGTTTTTTGAAGTTGTTTTTCTATCTGAACCCCTTTTCCAAACATTTCTAATCAAGAATCTTCACCTAAAATAGTTTACAAATCAATCTAACTTCTTAGTGATCTTAGATTACTTATGTGATTTCTAAATAAACATGAGTAAGTTGAATTGTGGTGTTAGAAAACATCATTAGTTTAGTTCAGAAACTAAGCGAGTGTGTTGCTTCTCATATGAGCAGGTTGTAAGGCTTTTGATTCAATTTCTAAGCAAACAGTACAATTAAGTACAAGGCTATTTGTTGCTCATGTGTAGTACCATTATAATTGCTAAAATAGACTTAATGTATATCTAGCTTTAATGATTTGTATTGAGTGTGCTCAGCGGGGCCTAGGTGATTGGGAAGACTAGACCTTGGGGTAGCACTCTAATGATCCTAGTGTAACAATGTCCTGATTGAAGTTACACTTTGAAATAATCTAGGTAAATTAGGCATTACTTAGTTGCTTAGGTATTAGGAAGGACTCAATACCAATATTATATGTATTATATATATTGTGTGCTAGAGTCATAAGTTACTCTAAGTTCCGAGACACCGGAACTATGTTGCTTGACGAACCTAAATAAGATAATAACTTATAGCTGATACATATAGTTATTTGAATTAGCTAATATATGTGCTTGTGCATATAATGCGTGTTCATACTCTTGTAGTTACACCCTATATTAGGCTTTTGCTTACCCTCTAGGGTTTTGCGTTTTTGGATGCAAGATTAGGTCTTGTGACTATAAGGAGTACTACAGTGACTATGGATATTATGGTGATGAAGAGGATTTTTATGATTATTTCTTGAATTTTGGAGATGGTTTGGTATAATTAGTTAGAGTTATGAAACTTGTTGAAATGAATTGTTAGACTTATATTTATTTTTATTGTTATTACTTAAGTTTAGAGAAGTCAGCTAAGACTTCTCAAGTCTGTGTTTGTTGGCAATATTGAGTTGTCAAGTTTTGAAGTCATAGATGTTGAGAATTGCTATTTGGTATTTGAGACAAATGTTAATGAATTATGTTAAATCTCTTTCCTTTGAATGAAAGAATGCGAGTATCTGATCTTCATGTTATTATTAGTAAGTTAAGGATGTATTTAAGATATCTCTAAAATATTGCATGGGAGTTAATACAAGTAACATATGATTAATGAGGCATGTGATGACGACAGCAGGTGATTTTAGATACTTGACGTATTAGTAGATTATAGGGACATGTGGTAGGTTGTAATTTCCTAGGCTCTAGGGTGTTACAACTTTGCTTTTGGCTCTCCAATTAAGCTTTATTTTGTGAAAAAATTGAGTGTTCTTTTCCCTAAAAGAGTTCCCCTTAATCTTAGATTTTTGCTTCTAATATATCTCTTCCTAATCTTCTTTAAGGGTAATAATTATTTCCTCTTCTTTGGAATCTTCTACATTCTCCACCTCCTTATTATGTTATTAAGCTAAAAGTTCTAAGAGCTTGTCGACCTCTTTGGCAAAGTTTAGAACTGACTCCCTCCTTTAAGTACGAAGCTTCTCTTTACGCCTTTTTAGCCTTCTTAAAAGCCATATTGTTCCCTTAAGATGAGTATTATCGACCTTTATTTCTTCAACAATACCTTTACAACCTTCCCAATGCTTAAATCAAACGAAGAGGGACCTTTAGCATCTCTTTTACTTAATTCAATCAGTAAAAGTGAATGATTGAAAGTTGAACAAGGTAGCATCGTGATTTGAGTATATTGCTATAGTTCTAGCCAAGCATTATTCACTAAACCCTATCCAATCTCAATATCACCTTATTGTTCCCTTTCCTTCCATTACACCAAGTGAACAAGATGCCCTTAACTACCTATATCCACTAGCTGAGCTTTACATACCACCTGCTTAAAAGCTAAAATATGATAAATAGGTCACATAGGTCCTCTACTCTTCTCAGGATAAAATTTCATTCTAATTCCCCATACACATCCATTATTCAAATTGACTTCTTGATAAGTCAACAATTTTCTCTAAAACATAGCTTTAGAGAAAGTGGTGTTTATATCTAAGAGATTCTCATCCGAATAACATACTCATTTAGCTTAACTATAGAGTTGATAGTGTTGCTATTACCCATCCTAACTTAGATGTCTACTTCATTATCCACCAAATGGCTAAACACCCTCTAATACTTCTTAGTTTAATATAATGAGCATCTTGCAAGCGCAACCTCTTTCAAACTTGACCAACATACTGATTTTTGTTCTTTATCTCTAAAAGGAAGATAGCAAATAGTCTACTTTTCATTAATTTCTTTATTTATATTTTTTGTGTTGTTGCCATTAGACATTAAGTCTTAATCTTTTTTATTTTTTTTACTTTCCTTTAGCAGGCAAAAGATTTTATGCCCTTAGATTTTAGCATTTAATAAATGTTTTTGAACCTTATAGCTTTGAAGAACTTTTTATGAATATATGCATTTGGTTACTTCTCTTCAAATAAAATCTAAAATATGTTATGTAAAGGTCATTAAAGTGATACCGTTTTACTAGATATTGCAATTTTGCAATTTTCTTCTAAGAAAACTCTCACATTGAAGAATAACTTTGATGTTATATTCGTCATGTATAAAATTTTTTTAAATATTTCTACGTACTTTTAGTTATAGATGTATTTATTCTTCAGAACCAAAATAAATTATAATTTTATTGATGTTTTTATAACTATAATGTTAGACCTAAATATAAAGAGAAAATGTGATTATTAGTACGAATAGTCTCATTTTAATATCTAATATTTTGAAAAAAATGGAATCAATCTTTTCTCAATTATAAAATTATATCAAGTGTTTCATATTATGCATTCTTGCTACTTTTAATTTTACAAATTGTTTTGTTTTTATTTGTTTAATCTAATGATATTCTTTATTTATATATATATATATATATACATGTATATATGCTCATGTATTATGGTTTTGCGCATCTACTAATTTTTTCCTTAAGAAACTATGTACATTAACGTTACATTAGGAGCCTAGTGGCTAATTTTGACTTAATAATACTAGTGGATGAAATATTGGCTACGTGTGTACAATTTTAAAATATCAAATGCGTAAAATATTAACAATTACGAACAATAATAGAAAATAGAAATAAATCAACAACAAAAAATTATGTAGGTATTTTTCAAACGCTTAAGAACATCTTAAAATAATGCCACCCCTCCTCTCCTAGATTTGCAATTATATACAATTTTACATATGTCGATTATCCTTTGTGCTCAACAATCTCTTCCTCACACCCATGTCAAGTTTGTTATCCTTCTCTCCCATTAAAAAAACTAAATGAAAGTGGATTATTTCCAGCGTATACAATCAATAATGCTAATTCAAAATAGCACATTTATTCCTACTATTGAGCAAATTTTTTTTAAATTATAGTGATATATTTTACAAATATATCCATCTTATAAGGTATTTTATAGGTTTGATATTTAAGTTTAGTATTATTTTTTTATTATATATTATTAGATTGAAGCTAGAATAGTAAAACAAAATGGCAATTATATAGATCCCTTTGAGCTTAAATAATATACATAAATACTTACAATTTTACAAATTATGTCTATAGAATGCTTATAATCTAATGTGACGTTTAATCCGAAGAAATAGTTTGGAATTGAATAAAATGATATTAAATGTTTAAATATAATTATTTTAATTAATAATAATTAATAAAATAGAAATAGAATCACGATTTTGTATTCTTGCGAAATCAAATTCTCCTATTTATCCAAAATTGTTAATTTCATGAAATTACAACTCCAATTTTAAAGTGTATTTCTAAATATGAGAAAGGAGAATAAAATCCGAAATTACAATTTTATTTTGATATATCAAACATGGCATAAAGTAAAATTACAATTAAATTATAAAGTAGATTCAATTTTTTTTTTCCTAGGAAAGCAAGACCATTTCTTTCCCATCCGTTTAATAGGTTTTTGTTTCAAATTCCCAACCGATTATCATCGTTATTAGTATTAAAAAAAACACTCCTTCAAATGAATTGAATCGAACCGTTTGACGGGCCAAAGTTCATTTGAAAAGGTGGAATCAAACAAACCCTTTGACCAGAAAATACGTACATAAGACTCCATGCACTCGAATCTCACACGATCAGACCCCCCCGTCGGATATCCCATTTTCTACCTCCATTCCAGTTACGTTTTTCCATCATAAAGATAAAACACACCACGCCTCCCCTCACTTCTCTCAACAACCAAATACACCGTCATCACTCTTTTAATCCCCTCTCTGTCATCTCGACTCGATCCTTGTACGCGTGTGAATCAAACCACTGCATAGCCACCAAATCCAAAAAAATCTTTGCTCCGTTCTTGCAATTGGCTACTAAGCTGGTGGAACGTGTACCTCACGCACCTTGGCATTTCACCGGAAATATTAATTGCCCTTCTTGATGGGACAGTATCCGTCAAGCGCCGGTTGTTCGCCGGACTTTTCTGACCACCGTGTAGATGTCCTCTCTGCAACTAGTGCTTCTCCGAAATACGACCACTGGAGCTCCGACGTTGAGGTTTCTAATGTCATCAACCCCGTTGACGGTCATGACTTCACCAGCGATCTTCCCGACGAGTTGCTTGCCCATGTTTTCCACTTCCTCGGTCCTGGTGACCGGAAAACCTGCTCCACCATCTGCCGCCGCTGGCTCCGTGTCGATGGTGAGAGCCGCCATCGGCTTTCCCTCAACGCGAATTCGGATCTCCTCTCCTCCCTCCCGTCCATCTTCACGCGCTTCGATTCTGTCACGAAGCTCGCGCTCCGATGCGACCGGAAGTCAGCCTCCGTGAGTGACGAAGCCTTGTTCCTCATCTCCATGAAGTGCACGCGTCTCACACGCCTGAAGCTCCGCGGCTGCCGTGAGTTGACGGACCTCGGCATCGCTGCTTTTGCGGCAAATTGCAAAACCCTAAGGAAGCTCTCGTGCGGTTCCTGCACCTTCGGCACCAAGGGGATCAACGCCGTGATCAATCACTGTGTTAATCTCGAGGAGATTTCGATCAAACGGTTGAGAGGAATCCACGACAGCGTGGACCCGGTGGGACCAGGTGCTGCCTCCTCGAACTTAAGGTCAATTTGCTTGAAGGAATTGATTAATGGTCAATGTTTCGCTCCGCTTTTGATTGGTGCAGAAAATTTGAAAACTTTGAAGTTAATTAGGTGTCTTGGTAATTGGGACGATGTGCTCCAAACGCTTGGGCACCGAAATAATTCGGGATTATTAGAAGTCCATTTGGAGAGAATTCTAGTCAGCGATGTTGGTATCTCAGGTATCGCAAACTGTAGGGCAGTTGAGAGTCTGTATCTTGTTAAGATCCCTGAATGCTCCAATTTTGGGCTTAATTCAATTGCTGAGAACTGTAAACAATTGAGGAAGCTTCACATTGATGGGGAGAGGAGACATAGGATTGGGGATGAGGGTTTAGTTGCACTCGCTAGACAATGTATTAACTTGCAAGAACTTGTTTTGATAGGGGTCAATGCTACACATTCAAGTTTGGCATTGATCGCGTCAAATTGCAAGAGTTTGGAGAGATTGGCTTTCTGTGGGAGTGAAACCATTGGTGATGTGGAGGTATCATGTATTGCCACAAAATGTGAGGCTCTGAGGAAGCTTTGTATCAAGAACTGTCCTATTTCAGATTTAGCGATCAAATCTCTTGCTTTGGGATGTCCTAATCTGGTCAAGATCAAGGTGAGGAAATGTAAAGGTGTTACTATTCAAATTGCAGAGTGGTTGAAGGCACGAAGAGCTTCTTTGGTGTTTAATGTAGATGCTTGTCAGGTTGGTGGTTTGGAGGATGGTGGAGTCGTAGAAAGTGCAATGGAATTTCCTTCCATGTTTACTCAAGTAAATGCATCATCTCATGTTCCTTCGAGTAGCAATGATAGGTCAGTGTCGGTTAGGGCAAAGCTTGGATTTTTCACCGGTAGGAATATAGTGGCATGTACATTGAGGAGGTGGTCATATAACGATCATACTTCCCGTGGCAGCTCATGAATGATCATTGCAGGAAAGCTGAAGAGCTGTATCTCCCTGGTTGAACTGTTGGTTGGTCAATATAGAAGAACCATGTACTTCATTTAATATGCGAATTACTTATCTTTGTCATCAATTCTTTTTTTTTTTTTGTCAAAATACATTTTCAATGAGTTTTCTGTGTATTATTTTAGAGGCTATTTTCTCATGCATGTTTTTATGGGCGCATTTTCCACTATCAACTATAGGTGAAAAAAAAAAAAGATTGGTTAATATGATATGCTGAGCGGTGAATGAGAGAGCAACTGGAGATGAAGATGTGCATAGGTTGTTTTGGAAAAACTAGTTGGAGTGATTAATGAAATTTGTCACATGATTCTTGCTCAATAGTAATCACGGAACATTTCTCTCCGGTGATGATTGGTGGTTTCTTACTCTGCAGTTCATCTTTCTTTCATCATTTCTTCTCATACCCAGTTGTGCTTATTTGCGTGCATATTCAAATTCTATCCAATAATAGAAAAAAGGTGTAGGTAGAGTACACATTGAATGTTAGAATTAGATATTTCTATTTCTGGGTCCTAAAATCCTATTCGTATTAATGGAAGATGCATGGTGAAAAAGTTAAGTACCGGTTGCATCTACAGTCAGAGATCCACAACATGCATATTACATATTGTTAGAAGTTGAATGTGCGTCACTGCCATCAAGCAATGGTTCTTTCTATTAATTTAGAGTCATATCAATCCTTTAAGATCAGAACGAGCTTCCTATGCTATATTTTATTTGAAGATGTAATGAGCATTGTATGGTCAAAGTGACTGTATTTGTTTCATCTCCAAGTTGAACTTGACAGTTCTCTGCAGCAGTTCCCTGAAGCAGTTTCACTGAGATTCTGGCCATCCTCAAATGATGTTGGGATACTCGGTTGAATGGACTGTGTGATATTGCTAACATATTGTGTTCATGTTAAGATATCTATAAGAGTACTAAGAGCTTAATCTGTTTCTTTCTCTGGAATGTTAGAAGCGAAGTCCTTGTTGACGACTGTTACTGATGTCTTCAGTTCATTATTTTTTGAAAATCAGTATTATTGTCATGACAACTGCGAGGCTTTCATGGCTCTTGTTTCTCTGCTATCTTTTAGGTAGTGTTAGATTTCCTCCAATATATACTGAAAGTACGATGAATTTATGTGTGGTGGAGCGTATAAAGATGAAAATATTATAAGCTTGCATTTTACCAGCTAGACATCTTATTCTGCAATATATTACCGGAACTACATATGGGTATTGATTCCTCAATTTAGAAACCCCGATTGGACCAACTAAGCTTCACATACCATCTGCTACAAGGTTATGATTTGAGAACTAGATCCCATAGACGTTCCACTCTTCTATTCTTAAGAGTAAGTTTCATTCTAGTCCCCACACGCATCCATGGTATCAACCAAGTTCTTGATAAGTCAACGATTTGTCCTAAAACTAGAGACATGACCGTAGTTGAGATGATGCATATATCCAAGAGATCCCCATTGGGATATCATACTCATTTAGCTTAATTATAGAATCAATAATGTTGTCATTAGCTAGCCTTCACTTGTACATCTACTTCATTCATCCCCCAAATGGCCCCTCTTGATTCAACATAATGAGCATTATGGAATGGCAACCTCCATCGATCCTAATCAATATACTAGCTTTAGTTCTTTGTCTCCATAAAGAAGATGATGAACGGTCTAGTTCTTACTGATTTTTGTATTTATATTTTTTTGTATTGCTATCATTAATCATTAAAACCGAATTTTTTTTTCATTCCTTTTGCTGCTATGAGATTTCATGTCCTAAGTCTGTATAAAAAAAAAAAAAAAGTAAAGGATTTTTTTTTGCATTCAATAAATGTTTTTGAACTTTAGTCTCTAAAATTGCAAATTTTTTTAAAAGAAATATATGAATTTGATTACTTCTCTTCTAATAAGGTCAAGAATATGTTATATAAAGGTTATTAGAGTAATAATGTTTTATCAATGTCTTTCTAACTGTAATATCAATCCTAAGTATGATGAAAAAATATTATTAGGAATAAAATTTTAGCATTAACAGTCTCATGTTAATATCCAATAATTGCAAAAAAAAAAAGGATTGATCTCTTCTCAATTATGAAATTATATCAACTTTTTCATATTATACATTTTCGCTACTAGTACATATTTTACAGTCTGTTTCATTTTTTAATTTATTTAGTCTAATTATATTCTTTTTGGTTTTATTCATATGTATTGCAAGTATGCATCTATTAGTTTTTTCCTTAAAAAACTATATACATCATATTAGGCGTCTAATTGCTAGTTTTAACTTTAACAATATAAATACTTACTATTATGCACAATGTGTCAACACACATTGCATATAGTAAAGGGAAATTGCAAATAAATTATAAAGTAGATTTAAAACTTTTCTACTTTTGGGCAAAGCAAGACTACAAGATCATTATTTTCCCATTCATTTAATAGGTGTTTGATTCAAACTCCTAACTAATTATCATCATTATTAATATTAAAATAAACTCTTTAAAATTAATTGAATATTGAAAAACCTCTTTTTCATAGCAATAGAAAAGGTTTTTGATATAATCTTATTAGAATGAAGAATGCAAGAGAAAAAATGCAAAACTTTTGCATCTAATTTTGAATAATTTATATTATTTGTGTAGATTTGGAAAGAAAAGATTTCCTCCCAGCATCGACCAAAATTCATTTGAAAACATGGAATCAAAGGAAACCTTTGACTAGAATATATGTATATTAAATTACTCACACTCAAATTTCACACAACTAATCACCCACCCTCCCCCTACACTATGTTTGGCAACTTTTGATAGGAGAGAAATGAAAGGAAATAAGTGGAAGAGAATGTATTAACATTGTTGACATCGGAATTTGCAATGAGCAATAATTTGGACACAATGCTTGTGAGTGTTCTGTAAGACAAAAAGAGGTAAGGCTAAGGGGGGTGCAAAAGCGACTCTAGCATAGCCATTTCGATGCCTACATAAGTTAAAGTATTTGAAAGAATAGTAAAGATATGAAAGAGAGTATTATAATGTCTAAAAGAGCTTGATGTCTATGCTCCTTTCTCCTTTTATGGCTATGGTCAATTTGAATTCGATAACTGTTGCCTCTAAAACTTAACATGTGCACTTAATTTGAACTTAGAACCATTTCTTGATTTTGAGGCATATGGCTGATGTCATGATGACTAATGGGTGGTTATTTAGACAAAGGGGCTAACTATTCGCACTTGGTATTTAGAGTTTAAACTTTCTGAAGTTTATCGAGTTAATGTCCAATCTAGAGGCAGTTACTCTGAGCTAAGGGAGGTTGTCCCAATCTGCTTTAGTCGAGTTGGTCTACCTAAAGGCATTTAGGTGATCGGTCTTCTCGAGCTAGCCTACACAATTGGTAAGATTTAAAGAGGTTTGGAATAGTCAAGGGAAGGGAATAGATCGAATGTTATCCCAATCAGGTTAATTTATGTCCTTGAAGAGAAACCTCTATCAACATTTGCCCTCCAACTCCTCTTGATAAATGCATCAAGGGGAGTAATATTGCTTATTAATTGGAAATTTCAATTGCATTCCTTTTGTAATAAGGATGGCCTTAGAGCATTTTGCTAGCATTTAGATCTAAATTATAAGTTTCGCTTCTGACCTTAACCATAGTGGTAATGTGTTATTCTCACAGTATTGACTTGTCTTTTACTTAGCTTGCTGGTGAAGTTTTCAATCTATTAGACGTGACACTTCATGTTTCGCTATCTAGATTCGTATTGTTGTGTTAGAACCTACACATGCCTTTTGGGAGTTATAACTTCCTTAGGACTATCTAATTTGAACAGTGCATGACGGACCTCATTAAATGGTAACCGCAAGATGTACGAATCCAAAAAATCCGCCAACACACTTACCTCTCATATTCCAAATTTCGCATTTTCTCTCTTTCTTCTTTCTTCTTCCTTCTATAATCTTTTGTATCATCTGCCCAATTCCTTTCTCTCACTTTCTCTTCTCCTCAACTTACACATAGCTCATTTATCCTTTGTTCTTCATTCTCGTCAACTGTATTTGTTAAGGTACACTATGTCTATGACTAAATGTAACAACTCTCCTTATGCTCAACAGCGAATCCAAGAGTTGTCCACGACACGTTGAGTTAGTAATTCCCTTCCCTATGAAGAACTCCCTAGCACAATGGATCCTAATGTTGCTGATTGCCCTTAGGATTTGTCAAGGACGATTAGGCTAACAAGAATTCGAGTTCTCTAGTCATGGAAAGCTAAGAAGCTTCCATTTGATGATTACCTACTAGACAATAAGAGCAACTCTCAAGCTATGCCCTTATATGTTGGAATTGAGTACGACATGAGCCTAAATGGCATTGCAAGTACAATAACTGAACAAGAGTTCAACACCTCAAGGCTTAGTTTCCTTGGTGCCCCCTAAGCTTGGACAACAGAGAGGCCCCAACTACACAAACAAATCACTACACTCATAGATCAAGAATTTGCTCTTTTTGAAAAGTATTTTAAGGTTGATTTGAGACTACCTTTTTCTATATTTCAAAGGTCTTACTTCACATACCATCGCTTAGGTACTTTTATGCTTACCCAAACTCTTATAAGCTTTTAGTAGCTTTTGAATGTATTTGCAAAGATTTAGAGGTTCGGGCTACTGTTATACTATTTAAGTATTTCTTTATGTTGAAAAAGAAAGAAGGCTAGTTTTATATATGTGTCCAACCTTATAGGAAGTTTTTGGCTGCGTTAGAATCTTTGATTCATGAATGGAAAAAGAAGTAGGTTGTTGTTAGGTCAACTACTGAGTAGATTTTTCAACTATTTAGAGTCAGCCAATTAGATTGTCTAATATTAAGCAATTACATCCAATGACCAAAGCCCTTAAAAGTTATCAAATTCGCAATTTTACCTTGAATCGCTAAAGAGTTAACAGAATCGAAATATAGAAATGTAAATTTCCACAATCTATATAAAATAGCTTTAAAAAACTATGGATCTACTTATAGTAATTATTTAAAACTTTAAATACATGATGAAAATCAATAATAAAAAAATTAAGTTTTATTTTTTGTAAAAATTCTTAATAATATATAGTTTAGCATGTACGAAAGAAAGACAAATAAAATCAAAACTAAACTTTTTCCTTTTTTTTTTTTTTGAAAAAAGTAATGAATTAAAAAGAATCGAACATTTTAATTTATTTTAAATTATTGATGGTATAACTAAAGTATATAATTTTCCTTATAATCTTTACTATTGAAGCTCAAATTTGGACAAAGGCTATGAATATTAAATAAGAGACTAAAAGAGAGAAAAAGAGGAGAAAAATTAAACTAGGATAAGGAAGATGATGTAATACCCTATTAGTTGATAGCTTATAAAAGCTTAGTTATGTTTTTTCATTTTTAGCCTATTCAACTCAGATATGTAGAATCAGTAAACTCAGTAAAAAATGTAAGTTTATACTAAGTTTACATGTAAACTTGACTAAAAACGTAAGTTTCTATATGAAAACGATTTTATACACGAGTTAACTCAAAAGAGCCTTATAAAATTGTAAACCCATAAATAGAATCGCGATTTTAATAATTATGCTTAATATCATCATAGAAGTTTACAACAATAGATATTTCCTTTGGGATGCGGATGTCATAATTTTTAAATATGCTAATTGTACTCTAATCTTCCCAAGGATGAAGCTCGAGTTGATGACGATTCTAATAGTACCTTCGATGGAAATGTTAAGGGCATAGGTGAAGGCATTGTCATTGAGCAAGGTACAGGCTTTGTGATCTTGCCATGCTAAGAGGGTCCCATATGAGGACGAGCCTCCATGTCTACTTCAAAGGTTGAGTAGTTTTCCTTACTCGTGCTTGGCACGACGTTCGTAAGTTTCTTGATTTAAGTATTATTTTTTCTTTGATATAATTTCTTATATGTTATGTTGCAAACATGTCGCTTAAGGATTATAGCTCAAAAGATCTATTTGCTAAACTGAAAGTCGGTGGGTCAAAAGGGAAAGAGGATCTCAAAAAGACCTCTTCCAAGCAAGTCCCAACCAAGCCTTAGGCTAAAGTACCACCCAAAGCTCTGACAAAGCCGATTACAAATTATACCATCTCTTAGGCCATAAAAGAAAAGGAAAGTCAGCAAGCCAATGACCCACAATAGGCCAAGGTCATCACAAAAAGGAAGGTCACCAAGGTCACAGACGTAAGGAAGCAACCTAATACGCATGAACGTCCTTCGTTGGAGAAGGATCCAAAGAAGGGGAAAACCCCTGAAAATGACAAGTCAAGGGGCAACTCTAAAAATCTGAATGAAGGAAAAGAAGCCCCTTTAGGATTCTAGGTTCAATCACTCGAGCCTAGAGACAAAATACTAAGGTGTTGCAATTCTTTCCTTTTTGGAACATTAGTACTACCGACCATGTCTTGAGGAATGGTCAAGTAGCATTAGAGTTGATCAGGGGGATTAACATGAGGCAAGTACACCTATCAAACTGTAGTAGCGGATTAAGTTCAAATGTCGATCACTTAGGGATTTTAACTACTAATACTCACTAGATATCTATTATCTAACCACAAAATTCAAGTTCAAGAATTTAAAGAACCTAAATTAAATTGCAGCAACTTACTAAATTAATTAACTAATTAATGGTTATTAAAGTACTTAAGCAATAAAGCTATAAAAGTATAGATTAATTCAAGACTTAGAAACCATATATAGATCTTTGTTTCCCTTAAATCTAACATGTGATTATCTCTAAGGATCTTTAACCTTTCTTGACCAAGAGAATTATCTAATAAAGTTAATCACTTTCTCAAGTCAATTAACCTTAACCTTAAAATCACTTAGTAAAATCTTTTCTTAATAGCATGACCTAAGATTGCATTATTGCACAATAAATCCTCTATAATATAAATTACGATACCAAAAAGATCTTGTAAATTATCTCTGTTCTTATAATAACCTTTATCAACTATGCATAAATCTAATCATATAAGAAATCTCTCGATTTTCTTATATGATATCAGGGTTTAGATCACTATCGGCAGAAATAACAATCTAAAGTATTAAGCATGCAATTGAATCAAGAAAAAGAATAAAAAACTCCTTAGATCTAACAAAATCTTTATCACATAAATAGATCCAGGTTTCACAAGACCTAGATACAAAAGATTTACTCTCTACATATCATAAAGTAATAATCTTACAAGAAAACTAAAGAAAGGTAGAAGAGTGAATCATGAAATCTAATAAAAATTAAATCTTGAAGTCTTGCTCTCTTGAAAAGCTCTCCAAAGGTCGTCTTAAAGGTTCTCTCTAAAAAAATCCTAGAAAACCTTTATATAGGCGATGGAAAAAATATGGACCGTTGCAATTAACATGACCAAGGACACAACTGTATCCCCTGGTTGTGTAATCGGCTATGGGTGCTTCATTTCTTTTTCCTTTTTTTTTTCAATGCTAAGAATGACATGACAAAGGACATGGTCACATCCTTGGGTCATGTAACCAACTATGGTTACTTAAAAATTGCTTCAAATTTGCTTACAAATGGCACAATCGTGTCATTTGGGTATATTGACTTTCAAACTTTTATAACTTGCTTATTTTTACTCCAAATTAAGTAAAACTTGTTTATGTCTTCTCCTTTTCTTCTGCAAATCATTCTAAACCCTAAAAAATAGATTTTACTCAATTAAATATCATTATCTACAAAGAAACTCAAATTTCAAATGAAAATTATGAAATTTCACTATATAAAATATATGCAAATAAAAACTCACCAGGGATTTGTTTGCTCGATGATGTTTATCCTTTGACTAATATGGTTAAGCTCTAATAGAATTTTGGATCTCATAGCTCACTACGCTTAGTTGCCACTTGCAACTATGATGTAAGTCTTTTCAAACCTTGTAAGCTTAGGCCCATCAAGCTTATTAAGGGATTCTAACTCTTATTCAATCTCTTATAACTCTTAACAACTGATGATGATCATAGAGGCTCTGACCAAGGAGAAAAATGCTATAAGTTCCCCATTTCGATCTACTTTGGTTTTCTCTTAATTCCTTTGAACTAACATCTCCCCCTCTTTTTTCCTTTAGATTGCTGAAGAAGCCAAAAATCAAGTGGTTAGTGTAAAAGCTGCAAAGAAGAATCTTCAAGAGAAGTAGGGTACCGAGAAAGCAAAATTAGAGGAGGAGAAAGCAAAGGTTGAAGAAGAGCTTAAGGCTTAGAAGGAGAAGGCCAAGAAAGAAGCTAAGCCCAGGAGGAGAAGGAGGTAGCTTTTGTAGAAGAGCAAAAGAAGAGCTCTAAATCAACCTCCAAGGGATTGCAAATGAGGTCAAATCCCTTAAAGCCAAACATAGTCAGGAGGTTGCTTACTTACAAAGTTCTTATCAAGAGTTGAAAATAATGATGGCTAACGTTGAAAGGGAGCAAAGCTCCGTATATTAGAAGGCTTATGATAAAGCATATCAAGACATCTAGGAGAGTGAAGAATACAAGGGCTTGATGCGCCGAAAAGTGTTGGATGGAATCAATTTAGTGTAGGGGGAGATCTTAATCCATCATCCTAAATATGATCTCAGTTGCCTAGACTTCACCAAACAAGCACAAGAGAATGAAACCTCTATTGAGGAGGCCAACATTGGTGAGACTGAAATGGAGGAGCAACCAAGCAAAGATGTAAGCACTTCTATAGTTAATTCCACCAACATACAAAAACAAAACGATGCTCCTAAGGTATTTTACCAAACCTACTCAAGAATCTAAGATTCATGATTCCACCACTACCTAAGTTCTAGAGAAATGATTTCCTGTTTACTCTTTTTATTTCTATTAATAAAGACTAGTACTTAGATTGGTATGTCGATGTTTATGCTATGTAATGATTTTTTTTAGACTTCTTGTCCATTTTTCTTTTGAACTTTAGATTATTCTTGCACTGCTAAATATTTGAATGGCTGCCTATTAGCTTTTACAATGAATTTCCGTTACATTATTCTAGTAATTCAAGAATCCTCAATAAGATCCTAATGCACTTGATCTTGAAACTTCATAGTAATAAGAAAGTATTTATCTGGGAATGGTGTATTTATGCCTCAAGGCTTTTAGTTAGTTGGTTGCCTATCCTAACAAGTTCAGGACTTTTATGCCCGTCATAAGTTAATAGCTTAGACTTAGAGCATCATTCTCATAGTCAACGAAGGACTTAGAGATATGTACTAGGTCGTCATCCTTAAAAGGACTTATAGTTATCATGCTTGTTGCCCTTACAAGGGCTTAAGGCTTTCAAGTCTCATCATCCTTTCTTAGGACTTAGAGATTTACGAATATCCTTTTCCCGTCATCTGTCAAATATAAGACTTAGAGACTTCGGCTTTATAGTTTGCTCGTTGCCCTTTATTAAGGCTAAAAGACTTTTAAGGCCTTTTCTTATTAAAGAGATCGGCTGAAGATCGTATCTTTGTTTACCATTAAATCATACTTTACTGACAAGCATTGTAATAAGATAAAGTAATGTACAAAATGGAACATTGTCAAACAACAAATCAATACTTCATTATATGTAATAGTGGTAACAAACTAGGTTAGCCAATTAGGTCCAACCATTGGAAACATGGTAACGTTATGTAAAGAGACAAACAAATCACACCAGTCGTAAAGAAATAAACATTCAAATACGCTAAACAAGTCCACTTAGAAACAAACTGCAAGCCAAACAAACATCATCATCATAACACAATAATAAGAAAACAAATGGACAAACGAAGAAACATACCTTCTTCTCTTCTTCAAATATTCATCATTCAAAATAAGGTCTGAGGTTGTTAGCATTCTACGCCCTAAGGATCAATTGTCCATTAAGTCTCTCGAGCTTATAGGCATGACCTTTCCCTACCACCTCTTTCACTCTAACAGGATCCTCTCAAGCAGAGGTAAGTTTCTTTTGGCATTCCTTTGCTCCTAATACTTCATGTTTCTTGCAAACCAAATCACTAGGTCAGAATCATTTGTGCTTAACCTGCCTAACATAGTATCGAACTGCTCTTTACTGGTAGGCAATGAGATGAGCCTTGGCTAGTGCACATGTTTTGTATATAATATCCAGATTAACTCGGAGGCTAATGTCATTATACTTAGGGTTATAAGCTTGAACCTTTGTATTCTCCATTTGTGATTCAATTGGCAATACTACCTTTGACTCAAACATTAATTGATATAGGGTACGACCTATTGAAGTCCTCTACACAGTCTTATACCACCACAAAACATTAGGTAGCTTGTCTACCCATTTCCTCCCAACTTGATTCACTCTTTTCTTTAAACTTTGTAAATCTCCTTATTAATTGCCTCAACTTGACCATTACTTTGTGAGTACGCAACAGACGTATAGTACAACAGACGTACAGTATAGTATAATTTCTAATCTTCATAGAATTCCTTGAATTTATCCTTATCAAACTATGGCCCATTGTTTGTTATGATAGCATAAGGTATTCCAAACTTGCTCAAAATGTTACTAACCATGAAAGCTTCAATGCTCCGTTCTATTATACTTGCCATAGCCTTGGCCTTAACCCATTTAGTGAAATAATTTACTACCACATTAATATGTTGCCTATGCTTGGTTGTCTTCAGAAATGAACCAAGTGTATCCAGTCTCCATTAAGAAAAGGCTAAGGACTAGTGAGTGGGATCAAGCATGAGCTCGAGGTTCGCTTAATTAGAGCATTTTTCTAACATTGATCATAGGTTTGAGTTAAAAGAAGAGCATATTTCCTCATTGTAGGCCACAAATATCCTAGTCTCAAAGCCTTGACATATAGAACTACAGCTCTAATATGGTTACTGTACACCCCTAAATATAGATCGGAAAGAACTTACTCTATCTTAGATGGTCAGATGCATCTTAAGTAAGGCATACTCATGCCCCTCTTATATTAATTTCTATTGATCAATGTAAAATTGACTATTTTATAGATAATTTGTCAGGCCTCCTAAGTGTCTTGAGGCAAAATCTTATTCTTCAAATACTCCAAGATAGGATCCATCCAATAGTACTTTGGGTCTTTCTATTGAATCTCCATACATTCTTCTGGTTGCAACTGCGTACTTTTCTTATATGGGTGTTTAATGAAGATCCTTTCTTTCTAGTTCAATAAGCCTATAGAGGCCAACTTAGACAATTTGTCCACTGCATAATTTTCTACCCATGGTATTTTCATTAGCTGCTAGTTCTCAAAATTCAAACCATATTCCTTCACTAATTGTAGATACTTGATTGTGTTCTCATCTTTAGCCATACTATTTCCTATAACCTAATTAACTACTAATTGAGAGTCAAAAAACACATTTAAATGCTTCATTTTGACCTCTTTAGCCAGTTTCATGGTCGCCTACAATGCCTTATACTCTGATTCATTGTTATTGGCTAGAAAGCCAAATTTTAGAGCACAAGAGATCCGAGCTCCCATTAGATCTATTAGGATTAAACTTGCTCCACTTCTCTTATTGGTTGATGAACCATCGACATACAATTTCCAAGTCGATTGATCTACATTTGGATAAAAACTCTTTGCACCTGTAACCTCCACTATAAAGTCTATCAAGATTTGAGCCTTATATGCTTCCTTAAGTCGGTACTGTATCTTGAGAGCACTAAGCTCTAAGGCATACTTCACCATGCATCCTGAAACATCAGGCTTGTGTAAAGCTTGCTTCAGAGGTTGATCAATTAAGACTATGACCTGGTGAGCTTTAAAATATGGTCGGAGCTTCTTGGTGGCAACTATATTAGCCAAAACAACTTTTCCAACTTTATATACCTTAACTCTAGCCCTCACAAAACATGACTTACATAATAGAGTGGCCTGTGTACCCGTCCCTCTTCTCGTACTAGCATAGAAGAAAGAGCCTGGTCACTTACGAATAGGTATAAGTAAAGTGTCTCTCCTTTGACAGGCTTTGATAAGATTGAGGGTTTTGTCAAAAATTCTGTCAAGGCCTTCTCATAATCCTTAGTCCATCGAAACTCAAATGGATTCCTTAAAACTTTGAAAAACTCTACACATTTTTCACACTCTTTGAGACAAACCTATTTAGCGCTGCCACTTGACTAACTAGCTTTTGAACCTCCTTAATAGACTTTAGTGACTCAATGTCAAGTACAACCTGGATCTTCTCTAAATTGGCCTCAATGTCACACTACATCACCATAAAGCCTACAAATTTCCCATAGACGCACTAAATACACACTTCTACGAATTCAACTTCAAGTTATATCTCCTCAGGTAGTTAAAACTCTCCTATAGGTTGGCTGAGTGGTTGTCGTTTGTTTTGCTCTTCACTATCATGTCATCTGCATAAACCTCAATGTTTATGTGTATCTGAGGTTAGAACATCTTCATAACTAATCATTGATACGTGGCTGGTGCATTCTTCAACTCAAACGGCATAACTTTGTAAGAAGAAGTTCTAATGTTTGTAACAAAGGAGATGTGTACTTGATCGAAAAGGTTCATCTTAATTTGATTATACCTAGAAAACGCATTCATGAAACTTAACAAGGCATGTTATGAGGTTGAGTCAACCAATTGATCTATTCGAGGCAAGAAATAACAACCCTTTAGGCATACTTTATTTAGATCAGTAAAGTCAATGCACATCCTCCATTTCCTATTCACCTTCTCCACCAAAACACAATTCACGAGCCATGTAGGATAAGGCTCTTCCTGAATAAAATCCACCTTCAAAAATTTTTGCACCTCCTCTTCAATCGTAGCTTGTCTTTCTAAAGCAAAATGTCTTTTCTTTTGTTATACAACCTTCATATAGGATCAATATTTAACTTATGGGTGATAACTTCTTCAGGTATACCTGTCGTGTTAAAAGGAGACCATACAAAAATGTCCTTGTTCTCTCAGAGAAGATGTACTATGCATTCCCTTAAGTCAGTTGGCATACTAGCCCCAACCTTAGTCACATGCTCGAGGTTATCGGCGAGCTAAATTGTCAATGTTTCCTCTATAGGTTCTCCTCTTATTTACATTCGATTGCTTGAAATTTGCTCTATAGCATAGACTTGATCTCTCTTCAAAGCCCCCAAGTGCAAAGCTCGGGCAAGCTGTTGGTCTCCATAACTTGTTCTTCTCCTAGTAGGGATGTGAAATTTGGCCTTTTGATGGATTGTTGACACTACCATCCTGAACATGTTGATGGATTATGTCATTATAAGGTGAGGGGTAGTCTACTATCACAAGATCAATCTCCTTTTCAACTACATTCCCATCGTCTCAATTTGTAAGGTTAGGGTGACCACACCATGTACTTTAACTAGTTGGTTGTTAATTCCATGCAGGCGATACTTATATAGCTACATCTTAACATTCTTAGGCTTGGGACACATTTAGTCAAATTCATGCTTGAAAATTATGTCAATGGAGCTCCTTATGTCCATTACTACCTTTCTAACATCAACATCTACTACCCAAGTCGTAATGATTAAGGCATCGTTATGTTGGAACTGAACTCCCTGTGTGTCCTTCTCTAAAGAATAAAATCATATCTTCAATCCTATGCCTCTTTTCCCTTAAGTTCAACACATGATCTCCCACTATGTCCGATGAACTTGCTATGGACAAGACATTCCCTCCTACGAGTCCACCAAATATTACATTAAAAACCCCTCAAGGAGGTCGATTGTCCCCTCTTTCATTATCCTGCACCACCAAGTCCCAATTATTAAGTTAGGCCTCTACATTCTAGGTTTGCTATTCAATTCTCATCCTCTGTGTAGGTCACTTATTGTGTTCCTCTTTATCAACTATAAACTTCTTCAAATATCACCTCTGAACAATACCCTTAAGTACGTTTTCTAAATGCATGCATTCATATGTATTATGACCTTAATCTCCATGAAAATCACAGTGTTTGTTGGAATTCCTCCTTACTGGATTACTCTTCATTTTTTTTTTGTTAAGTTAAGAAACCCTGATTATGCACCTCCATTAAAATGTTTGATATAGGTCGATTGAGGGGGTTGTGTTCGACAAAAGTCGGAATCGGCCTCTGCAAATTTCTTAAAGGTCATCTAAACTTGTTGCGAGCATCAAAATCCCTTCCCAATCTATCCTCCATAGATCTCTTGTCTTTTCCTGACCTTTTGTCATGCTTATCTTTCTTTAACTCTCTTTTGACTTGCATTTGGTCTTCCTGTCAATTGAACTTTTTCGATCTCTTAGTAACATCATCCAACGAGGTCAAAGGGTGCTTTGCAAGGGACATAAAGAAGTCCAAATCTTCCCTAACTCCTCTATAGATAGCATATAATGCCATACTCTTATCACAATTGGTGATTTCAATCATCAATGGGTTGAATTTATGGACATAATCCCTAATCGACTCTCCTTACTTTTGCTTGATTGAGGTCAGGAGTGAAGAGTCTTTGATTGGAGGTTTACTAACGAAAATGTATTGGTGAAATTCCTCAGCTAACTTATCAATGGAAGAGATGGAAGCCACCTTCAATGAATTAAACCAGTTGCTAGTAGACTTTCTCAAGGCGAATGGGAAGACTTTGTAGGCGAAAGCATCAGGCAACCCATAAAGCTCTTTTAATGTTTGGAAAGTATTCAAATTATCATTTGGGTCCTTTCTCTCATCATAAGTATCGAATTGAGATAATCGGACACTTAGTAGTAAGACCTTGTCCCCTATACTTTGGACAAAAGTTAAAAGTTCCCTCCATAGCCAACTTCTTAATATACTCCTCTAAGTCTTGCAAGCTCATACCTACTATATCTTTTTATGGTAGCTAAGTAGTTACTTTCTCATTCCTTCTACCTACAAGCGTCTGCACATGTGGTGTAGTAGGAGCATATAGTGGGATTTGTTGCTGGCAGTTTTTTGTTATTCATGGCTCCTACCTTTGTTGTGGATCATCTTCATTTGTCATGGGGATCTTCCCTCGTAATTTCCATAAGGTCTCTTCCTAGATTATTGGGTCAGCCTCTTTCCTCACATGCTATAAAGAGCGAACGGGAGAAGAGGCAACATCTCTCTCATTAAGTCTTTAACATAACTCCTTATTATTGGCTCGAATATCCTTGAGTGCTCTCGTGCTCGTGAATTTAGCATACAAGGCCTCCTATTGTGCTATTCATTAACTGCCATTCTTTTGTTCTTGATTTTGAGATATCTAGTTGTGGATTTCAACTTGATACACCTCAGGGGTGCATTGTTGCAGTGATTGTTTTTCTTGAGTTGCCCGAGGGGCCCTACTGTCCCCTTAAAGTAGTCAAGAGAAAGGAATAGATCGGACATAGTCCCAATCAGGTTGGTTTATGTATTTAGGGAGAAACCTCTATCAATAAAACTTGAACAAACTTGTTTTGATAGGGGTAAATGCCACCATTCAGGCTTGGTAGTGGTCGCATCAAATTGCAAGAAGTTGGAGAGATTGGCATTTTGTGAGAGTGAAACCATTGTACTTCATTTAGTATGTCAATTACTTATCTTTGTCATCAAAGTTTTATCTTTTTCCTTCTTTATATATTTCTATGACTTTTCTGCTTATCATTTTAGACACTATTTTCTCATGCACGTTTTAATGTGCGCAATTTCCAGTGTCGCCTCTGGGTGAAAAGCTAAAGATTCATTAATATAATGTGCGAGTAGGTGAGTGAGAGCAACTAGAGATGAAGATGCTCATAGGTTGTTTTGGAAAAACAAGTTGGAGTGATTAATGAAATTTGAAATTTATTACATGTCATATCTTAATTGATTCTTACTCATTGTTAATCACACGTCAAATGGTACATCACTCTCCGGTAATGGTTGATGGTTTCTTACTTCTGTAGTTCATCCTTTTTTCGGCATCTCTGTTCTTACTCAATCGTGGTTATACAAAATCTATTTGTGTGCATATTCAAATTCTATCTTATAATAGAAGTAAGGAGTATGTAGTACAACATTACATGTAGGGTTAGACTTTTCTATATATGGGTCCTAAAATCCTATTTGTATTAATGGAATGCATCCTGAAAAGAGAAATTCGGGTGGCATCTACCAATAGAAATTATTTAAAAAAAAAAAAAAAAAAATTGCATATTGTTAGAAGTAGAATGTGCACCACTGTGATCAAGTAATGGTGTACCATTAGTTTTCCCTTTGTACTAATTTAGAATCATATTAAATCCTTTAGGATTGAAACGAGAGCTTTCTGTGTTGTATTTTATTTGACGATGCAATAAGCGTTATATAATCAAGGTTACTGCATTTGTTGCATCTCCAAGTTGAACTTAGCTGTTTCCTGAAGCAGTTTCAATGAGATTCAGGTCATCGTAAAACGACATCGGAATTCTTAGTCGAATGGCTTGTGTTGTTATATTTTAAGATATCTCTGAGAGTACTACGTGCTCAATCTGTTTCTTTTACTGGAATATCAGAGAAGTGAAGTCCTTGGCGCCGACTGTTCCCATAATAATATGCCTGTTCCTTCCGAGAAATTCTTCCCTGCGCACCATTGACGGGGCATTTTTAGACGTCTTTATTTTTTCCCTGCTTGCCATATAGCCCACTGTATTTATTTTCCCTGTTACAATAAACGTCTATAAGGAAGATCCAATCCATACCATTATGACCTCTCTGAGGACAAAAAAAAAAAAAAAAGGCTACGCGTGAAAATGTAAAATTTTATACACGCAGTTGATTATTCCCAAAGGCGTGTATCAAGGTTTAAAAGTCAAAAGTTTGTCAATTTAAAAATATAACATATGTAGACATTAATTTCATGTTCACTATGTGGAAATGGATTTGTGCGATTTCAAGTTACATTTCTTTTCCATATTTAGAAGCTTTTTTTATTTTTATTTTTTGTCAAACAAAAAGGATTATATAAATAACAAGCCCTCAGGAGAACAACCATACTAACTAACAAACAACATACCACGAAGCTAATGATGGGGTCTAGAGACCCTATAACTACAACTTATCCCTACTTTGGCCTAGAATGTAACTCAGTCGGCACAAGCATTAACTGTTTTAGAAACCAAACTGAAAAAAACAAGAAACAAACAAGTTTAATCGCAATTGATTTTTATAAAATTACTTCTAGGTGGATGCCAAATTGCTGCTTCCTGCGCATGGCAAGGTTAACTGCTTGTGTCATGAAATAATGAACACGTGGACGCTGCATACTAGAATCACGATAGAAGCTGCGGTGTTGACTCCTCTGTAGCATAAACCAGAAGCATTTTTAAAAAGCAGACTTGCAATTCATTAAAATTACTTACTTAAATATTAGCAGACACAAACCTAGGAGATGAAAGAAAGAAAGGAAGTTACAGAATAGGCAATAAGAATCCGTGAAGTAGATAGCAATCAACAAACTTCTAAGCTCACTAAAAAAACTATTAAATGTGATATACGTATAAAATTGAGATTGATAATTTGTGTTAGAGAGTTGTGTGTGTTAGGACAAAAACAAAAAAAAAAAAAAAATGCATGAGATTTAATAAAAACCATAAAATATTAAGATGTAATCATATTTATTCGTATTATAATTGTTTTTTCATTACGTGTCTTATATTTTCTTTCTGCAATCCTATTTTTAATTGTATTGTGGCCATATTCGTATCACCAATAACAAGCCATGCATAAGAGTTAAATTCGCATATAGTTGATAATACTTGCTTTATGAATCTATTAATCAATTTACTTATCCTTTATTCTAGCAAGATTCCCTTGAGGTTAATCGTGTGAAGGTTAAACAAAATGCTGCAGATAAGGGATGCAAACAAATTGGTCTTATCAACAGCTTGCTTACGCGATTCGTTGGCCAGAAAGTCGCAAAAATAGATGATTGTTCAGGCAGCAAATGCGGCGTAGACTGTTTCTCCTCGCATCGTTTTCTTATGGATTTTTCTTCTCTCTCTCTCTTTTATTTTATTTTCTTTTATGGGGCTTGGAGCTGTTCTGCAATTCCTAATAAGAAAATTCCATGCATTTTTAATCCCTTTCTTCTACGATATGTATTCAAATCGTTTAAAAAAGAAATGAGGACGACTTTTGAGTTCTTAGAAGTCTTGTGTTCTTGTCTGCTTTCGTTTGATCTCTTCAAACAAATACTTAATCGGCCTGTCTTTCTTGGGGCCCTGTCCTATCCTCTCCTCACGCGGTCAACCCGGACATGTTTAGTTCGAGATCCTTTTAATTACATAAATTTAATTAATCTTTTTAAAAATTTTAAAATACCTTCTAATATCATAATATAATCTTTTTATTTTTAATTATTGATTATACATAATAATATTTTTTTTTTTAAAATAACTCTATAAATATTTTAAAAAGTGACTTTATTTTCCTTTTTTTTTCCCCTCATTATTATACTCTTATTGCATTTATGACTAAGGACAGAACAATGGTACTACATGCAATTTATTACTGCTAAAGTACTTTCGGTGCGACTGTAAAGCTTTATTTCTTCATTTCCACGAAGCTGTGTAGATATTTCACGTATGCTTTCTTTGGAGATGGTACATGTTTCTTCGAAATTTCTTTCCTCTCGCGATTTGCTATTAACTTTCTCTTTTTTCATTATTTAAAAACCGTTATGTGATATACGGAAGGTTGGATGGGTATAAGGTGAATAGAGGGAGATTTCTATAGTAAAACCTAGTTTGTAAATATAAGATAAAAAAATTTAGAATCAAACCTATTTTATAATTCATTAGAACTACGTTAGAACCTCAACCTAGCAAAATCTAAGGTTTTAAGGCCCCCTGTTGAAGCATGTGAATTTTTATAGGATATTATGATATTCAAATTGTAATTTAATAGCGTTTGAAATGTAAATTATAATAAAAATAAATATATTAAATTTCAATAAAAATACAAAATAAGAACAATATCCAACAAACATAAACCATTATATCAAGTTACGCTGGAGATTTAAAATTTTAATTATGTATTATTTTAAAATAATGCGTGTTATAAGCTATATTAGCATGGTTAACTTTCTATTGCATTTATCGAGTTAAATTGTATAAATAGATCCATGGTACGGTGCATATATCGAGAAGTTGTAGGATTTTTGAAAGTTAAAGCTTATAATTGTAAGCCCCAAAGCCAAGCCAAGTAACCGTAGGTTTGAGCTTAAAACCCAAGGTTTAGGACAATCAGTTAAGGAATCCGATCAAACCCAAATTATAAACTATTTAGCAAAATACTAGTAAAAATGACCATGTAAACTTAAATTTAAGAAAATAAGTAGTAAAATAGGAGACTATAAAATTTTTAAATTTTAAGCATAATAATTGCTAATTACCAAAAAGGCGAAAAGTGTAATATAATAACTAATATATTACTAGAGATAGATTATATGTATACTAAAAATTTTAAAATGACCAAAATAATATTTAGGAATGTTCACGTATACCCTACATGTATTTACGTGTAGATAAAAATACGCGTAATTACTGAAATTGGCCGAAAACTAAGCAAATAATTAAATAAAAATATAAAATAATTATGGAAAAATAAAAAAAAAATCAGAAAAGGATAAGCTGCAACAAGATCAGGTCGTGGACAGAAAAAGAAAAAAATAACCAATAAGAATTGGACAAACAAAAAGCCAAAAATCAAGGAATTTGGGCAAAGTCCTATCAAATTAATGCACATTAATTACTAAAATTGTCTATAAAGAAGGAAAAAATTTCCAGAAGTCATTTGGCCAGTTTGGGATCTGAGAAAAATCGAAACACTGAAAAAATAGAGAGAAAATCCAGAAAAAAAAAAAAAAACTGTGCAGAATAGGCAAGTGAACCAAAACCACTACCCACCACCACCCTACACTAGAACCACCACCTGGACCGGCCGACAACATTGGACCGGGTTTGGACGGCCAAAAAGCTTCGAACCGATTAGTCATTTATTCACCCAATTTTTGTATAATTTTGTAAAATTATTTATTTTACCCAGAAAATTATGAAACTTGTTATTTTCAGGTTTATTTGTATGTAGATTTAGGGAAAAATATTGATTTAATTTAATTATGTCTGGAAATATAGGGTCCTTAATAAATTGTTCAAAACCGAACATGATTAAACCGGAAAATAAATAGGCTTAGGGATGTAGTTTGGAGCTCAAAATTTTTCTATAGGATGCTCATATGATGTAGAACAGTGCTATGAAGCCATTTTTTTAAAATTAATTTTCGAAATTTTTAAGTTAATTTTTAGCCCTAAAATGATGGTAAAATTAAGTGATTTATGATTAATTAGGTGATTAAGATATTAATTACTGATTGGGATATTAATTATATGTTTAGGGAAGTTAATCTCTGCAGTAAAACCCTAATCCTAGCCTTTAAGTACTAAGTATGGTTAATTAGGGAAATTAGGTAAGTAATATAAGAAATTAGTAATATGTAAAAGTGTAAATTAATAAATCTAAAAAAATAAGGTTATTTAGATAATATTATAATTGAAATCAGAAAAATAATAAATCTGAAATAATATTTAATTTTAAGTAAATATTTCAAAATGTAAGATTTTTACACATCGGGAATAAATCCGATACCTCAGTTAGGGTTAGCGTGTACCGAATAGTTTAGAATACCAAAATTACGACTCAATAGGATATTTGAGTACCCGAGCGTAATGTGATTAATGTCACATTGGGATTCGAGCCTAATTACGACTTAGGAATTAAAACTAGAATCTAGTTTAGGAGCCGAACCCCGAAATAGAATACAACGAATCATTAATACGTTATAGGTATACATGAGGAAAATGAGTTACATTATGAATTAGAATAAGAATCCATAAAATATAAGTACTAAAAGAACCTATTTGCATTATAGGACACCCAGAAACAAATCAGCTCGCAACTAGAGGATCGAGCGATCGAGCAAATTCAAGTAAGTTGGGTTATTGCTTATTGTAATAGAGTACTAGTTTTGTAGTACTCGGAGACTTAGGCTTGTATATGATTGTGATTGTAAATAGTTTGCGCATGTGCTTGATGTATCTGAATTCGTGCTGGAATTTGTACTGTGAATGATTTTGTGATTGATTGAATTGATATGAACTTGTTTGAACACCTTAACCGGAATTTAATCTTAGTCGACCCTAATAACCGAAAATGTCATGCATTGCAACCCGTCAGGGGATCATAGGACTCTCCAACCAAATACCGACCCCTTCGAAAGGGATAATGCAGGATTGCAAAATGGTCCCTTCTTCATCCTCAGTCGAACTAAGTGACAGGAGAGGAGGTCACGGTGGGGGTGAAGTCAATGGATCGAAGGTAGTCGCGGGAGGAGCGAGGTCACCATTACACAAGCCTGGGTTTGGTTGTGAGCTGCTGCATAACATGGAACTCCTCAACCCAAATTGGAGCGGGTGAAATTTCTCTGATTTCACAACGGACCAGACTACGTTGTGCGATGACACTTGATTGATGCATTGCATGAAAATAATTGTTTGATAACCCTGTTTGTGCTTGAATGCATTCATGAGTCTCCAATTCAACTTACTGAGCTGTAGTTGCTCATATTCTTATAGATCCTTTTGCAGGTTCTGATTTGTGATCACTACAAGTATCATGCCGCCCTACAATTACCCAGAGGTTAGTCCGTTTGAAGCCAGGGGTGTGAAGACCAAGATACTTAGTAAAATGTGTAACTGGACTGACCTTGTAGTTAAAGGTTAAAGACTGATAGTTATTCTGTAAATTAGTAGACTATGGTGATTATGTATAACTTCCTGGGAAACTCTGTGGACTTACTAATAATTATTTATGTTTATTAGAAATTGTAGTGCTTATCATAATTGTTGTATAATTATTAATCGAATTGTTTACTTCAAAGCGAGGAGTCGTCGATGCTTTGTGTAGATCATGCCTATGGTAGGCACTGTGAGGCCAGTTACTATCATAGAATGGTTTACACGATGGGACTATTGCGACTCTGTGACTTCGGGGCGTAACAGTTCTCGATTGGTATCAGAGCTTAGTTTTAGTAAACTCGCTTTGAAGCGTCATACCTTAAAAGAAATAGACATTATAGGAATGATTGAGAGTGGGTAATATTAAGTGGGCGATAAAAGATTGTATAACATAAGTAACTATAATCTTTAACATAGAAAATATTAATTGGTTTAATTATAATTACAGGGCCCAAGGGGAGAATTAATTCATAGTTGGATACGGTTTGGATGGAATGGAGAAGTATCTCCTATAGACTATAGGGTGAAATTACAATGGCTACTGATGGAACTAGCTGATTGGAATATATTTAGGACGATTGATGAGATCATTGATAAGTTCCATGATAAAATGTGCTATAATTGGAAGGATGAGTGGGCATGGATGGAAATGAGTTTAGGCCCCCAGTATAATAGATACAATGCTATAGCAGCTTTTGAGCAGAGATGGTTGGAGAAAGAGGGAATTATAACCATGATGATGCCCTTACGGTATTTTCCTGCTAGGTTAGAGGATGGGAGACCATACTCTACTAGTATTGCACACATCCCTGCTGACATTCCATACATTCCTAGACAGTACCCACCAAGGATCATTGATTGGTTTCCACAGTTTCCAGAGCCTACTGGGGATGATATAGAGATACCATTGAACCCTAACCCTGAACCTGAGTTAGAAATACCAGAACCACCACCGGAAAACCCACCTCCAGTTGAACCCTACATGGATGGAGTCGATGTTGAGGAAGATCCCAAGGAAGATTTAGAAGAGGATCTAGAGGAGGACCCTGAAGAGGAGCCAGAAGAAGAGGAGCCAGAAGAAGACCCCGAGGAGGAGCAAGAGAATGAGACTGAGCCTGATATAGATATACATACGGTAGTCATGCAGGTGATTGCAGACACCGTGATAGCTGGAGATGGAGCTGGTGCTACAGCTAAGTCGGATGATGATGATGTACAGGAGGTGATTGTGATTCCTGAGACTCCAGAGATCGTGTTTATAGACTTCGCATCAGACAGCGAGCCTGAGGATCATTCTGTAGGAGGCTATATGGGTCACAACTCATTTGATGGAGTAGCTACCACAGACTCAGAGGAGGATTAGCTTAGTCAGATGGCTAACTTGTTTTGGTTAGGTAGATTTTTAGTTATGATCCAGTAGCGATTTTGATGGAAACTGATGTATTTTAGGATCTTTTGATGTATTTTGACTTTTGATGTATGTTTTTGACTTTTGATGTACTTTTTAACTTCTGGATCAAGTTAGATGTATGTTGTAATTAAGCTTGATGTAACCTTTTGTCTTGTATAGTTGTAAAGATCGAGTCTGTATTAGATGATGTAAGTAATGATGAAAACGAGTTGTAAAATGTGATGTATGTATTTGAAAGATTATCGAGTTGTATCTTTTGTTTTGAAGTTGTAATAGTGATAATGTAAGGTTGAATGAAATATATAATGGAAGTTAGACTACTAAGTATGTTAACTTCAATGATATTGTCATTTACTATTTGATATGAGTACTTATTGTCAGCATTTATTAACATTCTTATAACAAAAGTAGGGATAACTTATAGATAGATATGAATGTAGGATTATAAGTTAAACTATTAAACGATCATAGCTGAAGCTAGAAATGAAAGTAGTTAAGGGGGAATTGAAGGAAATCAAAACCCTCCACCACGAGCACCATCACCACCAAGAGAACAAAATAAACAAGATTTACCTCCACCTCCTTCACAGGAGAATATGCCTATTGGACAAATACTTGCCAGTATGCATACAATGATGAGGCAGTAAGGAATGTTGATCCAACATCTTTTGACTGGTGGTAATGTGGGAAATAGGAGACCGTAAGAGGTTGAACAACGAATGGAGCAACCTCAAGAGGTAAATAAACTTCCTGAATTTATAAAAGCCAACTGTTATTTTGAAGGGGAGATGGGTAGGCCAGATCTAGCTGATGATTGGCTAGCCCAAATTGAACGAAGTTTTGAGGCTTTCAAAGTCCCGGAATCTCAAAAGTTGTCCTATGGTACAATCATGTTAAAGTTAGCTGCAGAGTATGGTGTGACTCAAGAGCAAGGCAACTTGGAAATAACATTGATTGGCAACAATTTAAGGAGGAATTTAAGAAGGAATATTTCCCTCATAGTATCCAAAATAGAATGGTGCGAGACCTGTTTGAACTGAAGAAGGGAGGTATGAGTGTAACCCAGTATGAGACTGAGTTCAATAGATTGTTGCAATATGTGCCTGGTTCATACCGGGATAATGTTGAGTTGAAGAAAGATTTGTTCCTTACTGGATTTGACCCCACAATGTGTTGCAAGCTGTTAGATTATGGTTTTACCACTTATAATGAAGTGGTAGATAAGGCAAGGCAATTAGAAGATAATCGTGTGAGAATGCAAGCAATGTGGAGTCAAAAGATCAATAGAGGATATCGACCAGGACCATCATTTAAGAGATCATATCCTGGTGCCTCTAATAGCAATTCTGGACTGAAGAGAAGGAGACCAGTAACTCTGGCTAATAACCCAGCGCAGTCAATACCGAGTTTGATCTTTTATGACAAGGATGGCAATGTCAAATGCTAGAAGTGTGGTACAAATCATTTTCCAAGAAATTGTGCTCAGCTTAAAGGGAAATGTTTTATATGTAGAGATTCGAACCATGTACTGAAGGCATGCCCTAAGATGAAATTAGTAAAGTGTAATAAGTGTGGTAGAAAGGGCCATTTCTCCAAATACTGTCCACAGTTTGTACAAGGAGCTAAGCGAACAAAAGGTTTTGATAACGCGACTGCACCTGCTCGTATCTTTGCTCTGGAGGATATGGAAATTGAGGAGAATGAGGATTTCTCGGATTTTATGGAGGAGTACTACCATGATGATATCGAGGAGATCATGGGAGTTGAAGAGGAAAATGATGAAGGACTTGTAATTGGTACGTACTCAGACTATCTATTATAATAATAATTCTAAGTGTGAATTGAATTGAAATATTTGCATTTTAAGATTTATGAATGCTAGTGTAGTTGGTAACCATAGTATTAGTACATTCCAGGACATGTGCTGATAAACGGACAACCTGCTTTTGTGCTGTTTGATACTGGTGCATCACATTCCTTTGCAAGTCAGAAATTTGTACATGAACAAGAAATTAGTGTAGTTACTGTTAATGTAACTTATAAAGTTAGAACTCCGACTGGGGAGAAAGTAACAACTCGAGAGGTAGTAGCAGATGGTAGAATAAAAATTCAGGAGAAGGAATATCCTATAAGTCTTGTGATATTACCTTTACAGGGTTATGATGTCATAGTAGGAATAGATTGGTTGTCAAAGAATAAAGCCATTATGGAGTGTAGGAATAAAATTGTCAATCTTAATGATGGAGAAACGATATTTCAAGGAAAAGCTGGTGGAAGTAGGTTGAATTTATCAGTGATGCAGATATGTGATGAACAATTTGAGACAAGAGTAAAGGAGGATGATTGGAAATTTTGTTGGGTGTTTGCTGTGGACGCAGAGAAGGAAATACCCAAGGTAGCAGACATACAAGTAGTGAATGAGTTTCCAGATGTATTTTCGGAGGATTTACCAGGGTTAGCTCCACCTCGAGAGTTGGATTTTAATGTAGAATTAGTTCCTGGAATTGAACCAATTTCTAAAGCCCCATATCGGATGTCACCCATAGAACTTCAGGAACTAAAGAAACAACTTCAGGAGCTATTAGATAAGAAGTTTATTCGACCGAGTGTTTCACCATGGGGAGCACTAGTATTGTTTGTGAAAAAGAAGGATGGTACTATGAGATTGTGTATAGACTATCGGGAGTTAAATAAGGTTACCATAAAGAATAGGTATCCGTTACCTCGTATTGATGATTTGTTTGACCAACTCCAAGGTGCAACTGTGTTTTCTAGAATAGATTTAAAATCAGGATATTATCAGTTACGAGTTAAGCCGGAAGATGTGCATAAGACTGCATTTAGAACTCGATATGGTCATTATGAATTTTTTGTGATGCCATTTGGCTTAACAAATGCTCCGGCTGTATTCATGGACTTGATGAATCATATATATCAACCATATTTGGATAAGTTTGTTGTGGTGTTTATTGATGATATTTTGATTTATTCAAGAACCAAGAAGGAGCATACAGAGCATTTACGATTGGCATTACAGAAGTTGAGAGAGAATAAATTGTATGCCAAGTTAAGTAAATGTGATTTTTGGTTGGATAGGATTGCTTTTCTAGGTCATATTATATCTGGTGAAGGAATCTCTGTAGACCCTGATAAAGTGAAAGCAGTGATGGATTGGAAGCAACCAACCACAGTGACTGAGATAAGGAGTTTTTTGGGTATGGCTGGATATTATCAACGGTTCATAAAGGATTTTTCCAAAATTGCCAAACCGTTGACTCGATTGACCCAAAAGGATGTAAAATTCGAATGGAGTGAAGATTGTGAAATGAGTTTTCAGGAGTTGAAGAAAAGACTGGTTACAGCATCAGTATTAACATTACCTGATCTGGATAAGCCTTATAATGTGTATAGTGATGCTTCACGGAATGGATTAGGTTGTGTATTGATGCAGGATAGAAAATTCGTTGCCTATGCATCAAGACAATTGAGGCCACATGAGAGGAATTACCCAACTCATGATTTAGAGTTAGCGGCTGTAGTGTTTGCTTTGAAGATTTGGAGACATTATCTTTATGGGCAACGGTGCGAGATGTACACTGATCATAAGAGTTTGAAATATTTCTTTACTCAGAAAGAGTTGAATTTAAGGCAAAGAAGGTGGTTAGAGTTGATTAAAGATTATGATCTGAATATAAATTACCACCCTGGAAAGGCCAATTTGGTGGCAGATGCATTAAGTCGAAAGAATTATGAACAGGTTGCCTTATTGTTAACACCTCAACATGAATTAGTGCATGAATTTGAGAGGATGCAAATTGGGTCTGATTGGTGTGAACCTAATAGCCAGTTAATGAACTAGGAATTGCAACCTACTCTATTAGAGAGAATTAAGCAAAAACAAGAGGAGGATAAGGGTCTGATGGAGATAAAAGAGAAATTAAGTAACGGACAGGACCCTAACTTTAAGGTGGATGATAAAGGTCTAATAAAGTTTAGAGGAAGAATATGTGTACCACAAGATGCAAAATTAAAGAAGCAAATTTTGGATGAAGCACACATTACAGGTTATACTGTGCACTCGGGAGGAAATAAAATGTACCAAGATCTAAAACTCATGTATTGGTGGAATGGGATGAAGAGAAAAGTGGCACAGTATGTATCAGAATGCCTTACATGCCAACAAATCAAAGCAGAACACCAAAGACCGGGTAGATTATTACAACCTTTAGAAATACCGTGGTGGAAATGGGATCATATTACTATGGATTTTGTAGGAGCATTACCAAGGACTCAAGTTGGATACAATTCCATTTGGGTAGTCGTAGATAGATTAACGAAGAGTGCACACTTCTTACCTTATCGGACTGGTGATTCAATGGAAAAGATGGCTAGACTGTATGTCCGAGAAATAATAAGGCTACATGGTATTCCTGAGAATATTGTTTCTGATCGAGATAGTCAGTTTGTATCCAAATTCTGGGAGAGCTTACATAGAGCTTTGGGTACAAAGTTGCAGTTTGGTACAGCCTATCACCCACAAACAGACGGGCAGTCTGAGCGAACAATTCAAACTTTAGAAGATATGTTACGAGCTTGCGTGTTGGATTTCGGAGGTGATTGGGATAAATATTTACCGTTGATAGAATTTGCCTACAATAATAGTTATCGTGCAACGATACAAATGGCACCTTATGAAGCATTATATGGGAGGAAGTGCAGATCGCCACTGTATTGGGATCACGAAGAGTACGCTATGATTGGACCAGACATGATTAATCAAACAAGTGAGAAGATCAAGATTGTTCGACAACGGATGAAAGAAGCTCAGGACCGTTATAAAAGTTGGGCTGATTTGAAGAGGAGACCCTTGGAATTTGAAGTTGGAAATCATGTTTATATTAAAATAAGCCCATTTAAAGGACTTAAACGATTTGGTTCAAAGGGAAAACTGAGCCCACGATACATTGGTCCATTTGAAGTGTTGGAGAAAGTTGGCAATGTATCGTACCGAGTGGCTTTACCTCCAAATCTATCAGGATATCATAATGTATTCTATGTGTCCATGTTGAGAAGGTTCATTAAAAACCCGAATGCAATGGTGAAAATAGAGCCAGTGGAGTTAACGAGAAATTTCCAACTGGTGAGACAACCCATAAAAATATTGGATAG
Organism: Lumnitzera littorea; assembly: GCA_024138015.1. Lineage (NCBI taxonomy): Eukaryota > Viridiplantae > Streptophyta > Magnoliopsida > Myrtales > Combretaceae > Lumnitzera > Lumnitzera littorea. The sequence continues at coordinate 48,530,887 of JAMXBB010000009.1, read as the reverse complement.
TCGGGTTTAGAAGTTAAGAAATAGAGATATGGAGTACGTGAAGATTCAATGGAATGAAGGTCCAGACTTGGAAATGACTTGGGAACCAAAAGCTGCAATGATGGAGCAGTATCCATGGCTTTTCTAATTTCCAGGTTAGTAAAAGTATACAAATTATTGTATTTAGTCATTTAAGTGTAAATTAGATGTAGAGAAGTTTTGAGGACAAAACTTTTTTGAAGGGGGGTGGAATTGTAAGCCCTAAAGCCAAGCCAAGTAACCATAAGTTTAAGCTTAAAACCCAAGGTTTAAGACGATCGGCTAAAGGATTCGATCAAACCCAAATTATAAACTATTTAGCAAAATACTAGTAAAAATGACCATGTAAACTTAAATTTAAGAAAATAAGTAGTAAAATAGGAGACTATAAAATTTTCAAATTTTAAGCATAATAATTGCTAATTACCAAAAAGGCGAAAAATGTAATATAATAACTAATATATTACTAGAGATAGATTATATGTATACTAAAAATTTTAGAATGACCAAAATAATATTTAGGAATGTTCACATGTACCCCACATGTATTTACGTGTAGATAAAAATACGCGTAATTACTGAAATTGGCCGAAAACTAAGCAAATAATTAAAGAAAAATATAAAATAATTATGGAAAAATCAGAAAAAATCAAAAAAGAATAAGCTGCAACAAGATCAGGTCGTGGACAGAAAAAGAAAAAAATAACCAATAAGAATTGGACAAACAAAAAGCCAAAAATCAAGGAATTTGAGCAAAGTCCTATCAAATTAATGCACATTAATTACTAAAATTGTCTATAAATAAGGAAAAAATTTCCAGAAGTCATTTGGCCAATTTGGGATCTGAGAAAAATCGAAACATTGAAAAAATAGAGAGAAAATCCAGAAAAAAAAAAAAAAAAGAAAACTGTGCAGATTAGGCAAGTGAACCAAAACCACCACCCACCACCACCTGGGACCAAACCACCACCACCACCACCCTACACTAGAACCACCGCCTGGACCGGCCGACAACATTGGACCAGATTTAGACGGCCAAAAAGCTTCGAACCGGTTAGTCATTTATTCACCCGATTTTTGTATAATTTTGTAAAATTATTTATTTTGCCCAAAAAATTATGAAACTTGTTATTCTGAGGTTTATTTGTATGTAGATTTAGGGGAAAATATTGATTTAGTTTAATTATGTCTGGAAATATAGGATCCCTAACAAATTGTTCAAAACCGAGCATGATTAAACCGGAAAATAAATAGGCTTAGGGATGTAGTTTGGAGCTCAAAATTTTTCTGTAGGATACTCATATGATGTAGAACAGTGCTATGAAGCCATTTTTTTAAAATTAATTTTCGAAATTTTTAAGTTAATTTTTAGCTCTAAAATAATGGTAAAATTAGGTGATTTAGGATTAATTAGGTGATTAGGATATTAATTACTGATTAGAATATTAATTATATGTTTAGGGAAGTTAATCTCTGCAGTGAAACCCTAATCCTAGCCTTTAGGTACTAAGTATGGTTAATTAGGGAAATTAGGTAAGTAATATAAGAAATTAGTAATATGTAAAAGTGTAAATTAATAAATCTAAAAAAATAAGGTTATTTAGATAATATTATAATTGAAATCAGAAAAATAATAAATCTGAAATAATATTTAATTTTAAGTAAATATCTCAAAATGTAAGATTTTTACACATCGGGAATAAATCCGATACCTCAGTTAGGGTTAGCGTGTACCGAATAGTTTAGAATACCAAAATTACGACTCAATAGGATATTTGAGTACCTGAGCGTAATGTGATTAATGTCACATTGGGATTTGAGCCTAGTTACGACTTAGGAATTAAAACTAGAATCTAGTTTAGGAGCCGAACCCCGAAATAGAATACAGCGAATCATTAATACGTTATAGGTATACATGAGGAAAATGAGTTACATTATGAATTAGAATAAGAATCCATAAAATATAAGTACTAAAAGAACCTATTTGCATTATAGGACACCCAGAAACAAATCAGCTCGCAACTAGAGGATCGAGCGATCGAGCAAATTCAAGTAAGTTGGGTTATTGCTTATTGTAATAGAGTACTAGTTTTGTAGTACTCGAAGACTTAGACTTGTATATGATTGTGATTGTAAATAGTTTGCGCATGTGCTTGATGTATCTGAATTCGTGCTGGAATTTGTACTGTGAATGATTTTGTGACTGATTGAGTTGATATGAACTTGTTTGAACACCTTAACCGGAATTTAATCTTAGTCGACCTTAATAACCGAAAATATCATGCATTGCAACCTGTCAGGGGATCATAGGACTCTCCAACCAAATACCGACCCCTTCGAAAGGGATAGCGCAGGATTGCAAAATGATCCCTTCTTCATCCTCAGTCGAACTAAGTGACAGGAGAGGAGGTCGCGGCAGGGGTGAAGTCAATGGTTCGAAGGTAGTCGCGGGAGAAGCGAGGTCTCCATTGCACAAGCCTGGGTTTGGTTACGAGCTGCTGCATAACATGGAACTCCTCAACCCGGGTTGGTGCGAGTGAAATTTCTCTGATTTCACAACGGACCGGACTACGTTGTGCGATGACACTTGATTGATGCATTGCATGAAAATAATTGTTTGATAACCCTGTTTATACTTGAATGCATTCATGAGTCTCCAATTCAACTTACTGAACTGTTGTTGCTCATACCCTTATAGATCCTTTTGCAGGTTCTAATTTGTGATCACTACAAGTATCATGCCGCCCTACAATTACCTAGAGGTTAGTCCGTTTGAAGCCAGGGGTATGAGGACCAAGATACTTAGTAAAATATGTAACTGGACTGACCTTGTAGTTAAAGGTTAAAGACCGATAGTTATTTTGTAAATTAGTAGACTGTGGTGATTATGTATAACTTCCTGGGAAACTCTGTGGACTTACTGATAATTATTTATGTTTATTAGAAATTGTAGTGCTTATCATAATTATTGTATAATTATTAATTGAACTGTTTACTTCAAAGCGAGAAGTCGTCGATGCCTTGTGTAGATCATGTCTATGGTAGGCACTGTAAGGCCAGTTACTATCATAGAATGGTTTACACGGCGGGACTGTTACGACTCTGTGACTTCGGGGCGTAACAATAATATAATGGGTACAAATTCTAAATGGTTGCTATGAAATGGATTCTCTTCGTTTAATTTTTCTCTATTTCTCTCAATTTACTACTTTATGATATTGTTACATTAATCAATGGTTGAGATTAAAAAGAAAATAATGATGTCATAATGATATTTCAAAAATCAAGATAATTTCAAGTATTAATATATAAATAGAGGAAAATTGAGGTAAAACACGTATCTATCAATATTAAAAAAATTATACAATTATGAATTATATAAAAATAATAATAAAAATGCTAACTCTATATCTTTAAAATATGACACCTATAACAATATGAATCTTGTATTTAAAAAATATGATAATGGTAAAGTACTATCAAAACTATACTATATTTTAAAAATACAATACTAGTATTCGTATATTGTCGCATTTAAAAAATGCTACATATTCGTATTTTTTGTATAAAATCATTATTGCATTTGATAAATACGATATAACCTTAGTTTATAATAGAATAGATAGTTTTATCCAGGTACAGTCAAACTCGTAATTTTTTATTTACGAAGAATTTTTTTTTTTTTTATATATTTTGGAGCATTGACTTTTAAATACTACAGTAAGACAATTCGAGTTTACCCAATTCATGTCATTTTGAGCTTAAAAAATTCTCTTTAAAGTCTGTTACCGATCTCTTTTATTTTTAGGCAATATTTTAAGGTTAGATATAGCATATTTAGAATTCTTATATCCCATCTTAGATTTAGTATTTTGACAACTTTTTTATACAATTCGTATTTTTATAATTTTTTTAGTAAATAAATAATTTTTAAAAAATTAGCTAAAATTAAATAATGAGAATGAAATCCTGCTTATCAAGGAGTCATGGAAGTCATCCCATATAAAGTACGATGTAAGAATAGGTTCGGGATATTTAGTACTAAACCTTCCGTTGAATTCTGTACCTACTTTGACATCTAGATTTTAGAGCCCGTGATCTCCAATGCTCACTCCTAATGAAAGGAATAGAGAGATGAACCTCAAGAATTGTTTCAGTTAAATATCAAATTTTAGAAAAATCACGTAAATTTGGGAAACTAGAAAATTATTGGTATGATGATTATTAATTTTTCTACACCACTTGAAGGAATCAGTAAACTGTTAAAAACTACTTGATGCGAATAGTGGATGGCCAGTGTTTTGGATAATTGAATATGTGCCATCCGTAAAATATTAGGACATCTTGGTACGGATGTACAATCCTTTTCTGGACATTACATCAAACTAATATCACATCTCGTGTTTGGCCCGAGTGTAGTATTTATTTTTCCTTTCCATCTTTTGTTTTTCGCTTTTTTCTCCTTTTCCCTTTATTCTGGTTCTCTTCAATCTCCTTTAGTCTTCCTTCCATATTTCTTAATTTTTCTTAAGTAGAGAAGTTTGCTGCCCTTTACTTTTAACCATTTCCTTTGGTCCTATGGGAATAAATCTTTGTGCACCACACTTTGCTATTATTCATTTACATCCTTGTTTGTTCCTTTTTTTTTTCTTTTTTCAGTTGTGTTACAATAACATAATACTTTAATATTTTAGCTTCACATGTAACTGTTTTTATATTCACTAGTGTCATTTATGTATAATATATAGGTTAAAAACTTGGATATGGATGCTCTAATGGTGCTTTCTCAACTATAGAGGAAATAACTATAGAATATCCAAATCCTAAAAACTTCTGTACAATATATATTTCCCTTATTAATAGTTGTAACTTTAGTATTATTTTTCCAACTTTTATTTATAATAAGTAACATTTTTTATTTCCAAATGTCCCATGCTTTTGAGAAATTGTGTATGTGTCAAATGTGTAAGGAGCTCTAGAACTTTTTTTTTTTTTTTTTGCTCTCTTTTCCCGAGGAGGTATAAAGCATTGTTGCACAATCATCAATTTAAGTAATTAGAGGTCCAAACAAACTTAAATATTTTAATCAATTTATTATATCATTTTTTTTTTCAGATTGCTATTATTGGAACACACTTTATGGTTGAGTAATTTATTAGTTTTACTTAAAGTTTAAAATTGTGGTACTCAATTGACTTTTACTTATCACCATTTGCCTTAGTACTCGTTGTCCAAATGAATGGTTATTTAATACGTACAAGTGTAAAGATGAAGAATAAGACAATAAGTTTTATTAGAAAAAGTTCAATTGAGTATAACACTTGGCAACTTCATATTTTAGGTTCTAAATTTGATAAGTGAAAATTAGATAGTATAATATTTAAGAGCTTCAAATTTTAGCATAAAATTGAAAAAAAAAAAATTATTCGCACATTACACGCTAGATTTAAACCACATATTAAAAGATACTACGTTTATTATCTCCTTAAGAATGTTGATAATATATAGTTTCTCCTTTATTAGTATTTAGTTAACAATTTTATTTACATATATTTGTTATATTATTTGGAGACCTATTCATCACCCAATTTTAGGTTTTTTTAAGCAGGATTAATGTGGAGGAAGGACCTAGATTCATATGGTACGTCTACTACAGGAATTATATTTTTTGAGTTTATGTTAAAGGGCTTAGTTCTTTAGGGTTAAAAAAATGTAAGAACGTCTATCATATTAGTATTAAAATAATCCGATGTTTTACTAAGGTTGTTAAGAAAATTTGCAAAAGAAGAGCCCATTTTGTATTTTCTGGACATGCATTTAAGGGCATGTTTCCTAAAATTGCACATCTCTAATCAGGAAAATATTGGCTTCGCCAGTAAGCAACTGATCACAAGTTGCCCATGTTGTGTTGATATGTAATTGCAGGCCATCCGGTCATCAAACAAGTGTACCATAACCAAAGTAATTTAGTGGATATAAGTATAACCATTTCACTAAAATACACAAGTTGTGTAGGAGACTATTTTTATCTATTAGGATGCTCAAGTTCACCTTTTAGAATAACTCTTCACTTTATCACAGAGTATTTCATTATAGTTATTTATTAATTTTTTTAATCTTTTATGGTTCCTACATTATTATTACATTTCTAGCAATATATACAATATATTTTAGAGATTTTAAAAGTCTAAATAATTGCTTCATTAATACTATATATTATAATAGCAATTTATTTTTTATTAAGAAAAAAATAAAAAACATAAATATTAAAATGAATGGAATGGATGGACATTGAATGTTTAGCATCCCTCAACATGAAATATTCATCAAGGAAAAAATACCATGGGAACTTCTATAGTCTCGTTTCTTATTTTAATGAGATTAGCTAATCCTTCATCTCACATTTAATTTTATATTTATTAGATTTAGATTATTAAAAACACAATTAGTTCAATAGCCTAGATCTAATGAATATAAAATCAAAAGTAAGATAGAGAGTTAAACCAATCTCATCAAAAATAGGTATAAAACCCCGAAAAAATTAAAATTGAATGGATAAGAGGAAAAATTTCAACAGACATTGTCTAATTTCTTGAGCGAATGTTTAGTTTTTTTGTTTCCTTTTAAGGAGGAAAAAAAATTTATGAGAAAGTTATAAAAGAAAATTTCTAAAACAATTTCATGCAAACCTACAATTAGGAACTAACCTTTATAATTTTACAAATAAAATTACTATCTTAGTAATGAGTATACATTCCAATGTAGATAATGATCTACAAGTATAAATGAATGCGATAAGAGCTTTAGAACAATTACAATTGAAGGATTAGAGATATGTTAAAAAAATTCTTGAATGATTTCTTTTAGCACTATAATATGGCAAGATGTTATTATGAAACAAATATAGTAGACAAATTATTTTAAAAATTACCAGGACCATTAGGATAACAATTTTATAAACAATTTAAAGACCAAAAAGAACCCACCTTACTTATAAAACCAAATAATTTAGGTATAAAAGTACAATTTGTGCTAAAAAAGTCAATAGCAAAATATATAAGTATACAAATAACAAAACAATTAAAAGGAGAATATGATTTCTATGGAAATATCTATACATCTCAAAGATATGGAGATAAAGACAATATAGACCTTGACAAAGGAAACCTGTAAAAAGATATTATCTTAAAAGGAGTAAAGTAAGAAAACATTATTTAAATAAATATAGACATGTAAGAAAATATAATAAAGATAAAAATTGTAAAAATACGTTAACATGCTTTACTTGTAAAAAAGAAGGACATTTAGCCAAGGATTGTGATAAAAGACATAATATTTATGATAATAAATTAATTGTGTAGAAGAAAATATATTAGAAATAGATGAATTTATGGATAATGCAAAAACCATATACAGTATAATTAGCATAGAAGATAGAGCATAAATTGATAGTGATGAAAATAATGATTATTTTATTCAAGAAATCCTAAGAGTGGAAAGAGAGGTAGACACATTACGAAGGATAGACACATTACCAAGAATAGATGAAGTAGAAGAAATATTAGAAAATATAAATATTCAAGAGTTTATGGATAATAAAATTGACTATAATCACAATTGAAATCAAAGATTAGGATTAGATGATCATCCTTGTAAATTCTGTAACATATATTCTCAGTTAAAGCTAAGATACCAATGTATTAATTATTTAATTGAAACTTGTAAAATTTGTTTAGATAATCAAGGAGAAATAGTAGAATTCAAAACAAAAATTTTTAAAAATGAAGATAGTAATGATCTAATTGAAAGAAGGATACTAAAGTTAGAAAAAAAAAGTAGATAAAATAAAAGAAATATTAGACTTAGAAGAAAATAAAAAATTAAAATATAGGCAAAGAGCAGGAAAAGAAATAGTAATAGAAGAAAAATTAAAAGATAACCATATAAATATAGCTAAAACATATTTTAAAAAAGAAATAAACAGCAATTTAGGATTATTGATAACAAATATAAGAATAAATGTAAGATTTATTATAGGTGATTTTATCTTAGAAATACAGGCCTTAATAGATACTGAAGCATCAAATCATTGCATAAATAGTAAACAAATTTCAAAACATTTGATTAAAAAGCTACCAATAAGTGAATGTATATATGTAGAACAAATGGATGGGGGACTACATCAATACTGTGAATTATTAGCAAAACATAAAATAGTTTTAAAAAGAGATAAAGAATGGACAAATGATTTACACAATTCTAAAACATATGTTAGAGATATGAAATTCTAAAAGCACATATGTATAATAGGATTATAACTTTTGTTAAATAACAATTATGAATTTAGCCTAAACACACGAGGATTAACACTTTTAGCTTCTCTTATAGTACTCCTTTTAAAAGAAAAATGTGAATGTAATATATAAGAAAATGTAAGATAAAAATAGTTGATAAAAAAGTAGAAGAAGAAAAACCAAAACAAAACACAACACAAAAAGAGAAGAAGAGTTATATGAATAGGTAATAAAAGATTATGAAAATTTAGAATTAATAAATAGTTGTCTAAATTATAGAAAAATTTATAATTTTATAGAAACAAGGATAATAGAAATAGATAATTATTAATAATCGATTTTCACTCGAACCAAAGCCTAATGAGTAAGGTGCATCACAAGATACACCTAGTAGGCCCCCATGTAAGCAATAGTCTCACGAGTCACTTCACGATCCTCTCATGAGTCCGCGACCTCTTACCAATGAAGAATGCTAACCAAAGGTGAGGTGAGCCAAATGACGAATGTCTAAGCAAATCATCCCTGAACAATGACCCAATGCTTGTTAACCGTTTGAAGTAAGCTTGAGGCTCAACTCCTTCCATTAAACATTGACTAACCCCTCGATGAGCGTCTCGACCCAACTTTTGTCTTTAACAGCTATAGCCCACTACAATGCATTAATGAGCATCTGACATCCATAGTACCATTGACATGTCGAATAACTCTGCCCCTGCCAGATTACTGAGCTGCAAATTTAGTAGCTTGATTGGCCATAGCATATCACTTATAGTAAAGCTGTATCACCTACAGTAAAGCACACTATCTATCAGCGACCGATATGAATGAACCCCCGATTACCACATGTTTAGGTAAATCGCATAAAAGGCATCCGATGCCAACAAGTAAAGGGACCTGATCTTTCTCCCTAGAACCCCATTTCCTCTCTCCTATTCTCTTCTTAGACTTCTTCTCCTTCCTCTCCCAGGAGAAGAGAGGTTAAAGACACATACACACTAGGCAAGTATAGTCCACTAAGTCTCCAATACTCGCCTCCCCCTTTCCTAGTCCCCCTTATTAACTTAAGCATCAAAGAGCCTCTTTAGCCTTACTTATAAGGGGCTTTTTTGCGGGTGTTGAGGAGTAAGAGGCAAAGCCTAATCCAATCTGACCCCATATATCTTAGTTGGTCTCCATCCAATCAACATTTTGGTGCCTATCATTTTAGGCCACTACGACAACGATGGCTAAAAGCAAAAACAATAACCTACATGTTTCTCATGTAGAAGACACTAATGCCTTCTAATAAGGCGGAGGCAATCAACCCCCTTCCACTTAAAATGAAAACACTGAAGTTTAGGTTCTCAGGTTACTCATCTAGCAAATGCTGGAAGAAAACAAAAAATACCATGAACCCACTGTAGCTTTGCACAAAGATGTAATACTGCTTAAGAATGCATCTCAAAAGTGCCCAAATGAGGAAGCGACAGTCAAGTCCTCTTCATAGCCAAGCAAAAATGATGAACAGCTAAATGCTCGTCCAACATACTCAAGTGAACACACTCGACATAATCATCAACCATACGAAGACTTACATGAATAGCTTAACCACAACAACAACAAAACATACGCGAAAGGCGAGTACACCTTCGCAAGTATACAAGTCAATAGCCTATCACCAAGGTCATCACCAAAAGTCTACGAAGACATGAACATAGACGAGCTCAATGAGCACATCCACCACACTTCTAGCATGTATGATCAAAAGAAGGTCAAGTAATCCATACAAGTGTCACACTTTATGCCGACAAAAAGCCCTTTCATCTCCTCAATCCTAGAGGAAACACTCTCCACTAGAGTAAGGCTATCACATCTCAACACCTATGATGGCACTATCAATCCAAATGACCACCTTGTCCACTTTTGAACAATGATGAGCCTTCGTAACTTCTTGGATGCCATCATGTGCAAGGCCTTCCCTAATACACTAGCAAAAGTTGCCTTGCTCTGGTTCAACACCCTCCCGAAGCATCAATCACTTCATTCAATGATCTAGGAAGCAAATTTCAATAGCACTTCCTCAACTCTCGAGTCCTACAATGAGATTCCTCTATCCTCTATAATGTCAAGTAATGCCCCAATGAAAGCTTGCAAGCATATCTTAAGCGCTTCAACCGAACAAAGCTATAAGTTTCCAAACTAGACATAAGGATGGCTTTACAGGTACTCCTAGTAGGTATAGATCCAAATAAAAGGCTCTTCAACATCTTATCTTTGGATAAGCCTAAGTCCTTGGACGAATTCATGAGAGTTGCTAAGAAATACATAGCTTAAGAGGAAGCAATCAAAGCCCAATTCAAGGTAGAAAATAATAACCACATCTCAGCAAAGGATTGCTTAGGACCTCACAAGCCCAAACTACAACCCCCTATTGAGAAAAGTGTGATAAGCAAAGGCATGAGTTCTAAAACTATACCATGTATACACCCTTAATTGACCACTCAGCGAAATCATGTATGAAGTTCGAGAGCAACTTTCAAGATACCTAAGTATCCGTAAGACGCCAGAAGTAGCATACTCAGGAAAATACTATGACTATCATAGAGCACTTGTGATAGGAATCAACTCCCTAGATTGATCACACAAAGGCAAGCTAGATGACTCTAAGGACTCATTCAAAGAATACTAGCACGAAACCTTATCTGAGACGGAGATTCTTATCCCAACTTTTATGTTTCCTTTTTCTGTCGACCTAACTACTAAGCTTTCACATGCGCCAGACCTACCGAACAGTTGTGATATAACAGAATGTCCAAGAAGATAGCCCCAAGACTATCCGAGCTAAGCTCCCGAACTGACAATAGATATCTAACCCAACCCTAGCTGATTACTCTACAACAAGACTAACTAGGCACCAACTTGATCTAAATCAAGTCAACCTCTACAAATTCTTTTCTCATCTACTTTATACCATATTTCTAATGTCCAATCACCAAGTGACACGTATTTTCTAGCACAACATTTTAGAAGGATTTTTTACTTTCCGTATTGAATATTTTTTATCTCTTTTACCCTTTTAGTATGTATTGCAAAACTTAATTGTAAGAATACCCTTTTGTCCTTCATACATGTAAAGTAACCCTAGTAGATGGGTATATAAACCCTCACTTAATTGTACGCAAACATCAATCATCAATCATCAATATCAAAAATTATTTAAGTATCCTTTGAGTAACCCTAATGTTCTCATTACCCTTCAACTCTTATCTATTCCCTTTAGTAAGGAGTAGTGGTGAGTGACCTTTCAGTTCAAACAAGTGAGTCATATCTAGTGGATTATAGGCCAAGTAAGATCAATTAATGTATTATATCCAGTTAATAGTTACCTGGACTTGCTAGCTTTTCTTTTGATTCTTTTTCTGATTGCTTCATTGCAATGTTTCTCCATGTGTCCAACCCTTAAGATGCATCAGCTTAGATGGCATTAAAGCACGATTCTGAAAGGAAGTGTGTGAAGTTGCAATGAAATTTTGGTTCGCTTTACTGTTAGTAGCTGTTGTGTTCCTTTTATAGCTGCTGTCATGTGTTCATGTGGAGTAAGTCTGAGGTTGTGAGCTACGTAGTAAAGATTTGTGTGTTAGTAAATGTGGTTTCATTGTTACTATATTCTTGCTCTATTTTTCACAATGAAGTAAAGCAGGTTTATTTCTATTCTACTCGAGTGATTATTAGGTACTAAAGTTATTAGTGTGTTAATTGAAGTTTTGGGTAGTTTAGTAGCAATATTCTCTATATAATGTGTCATTAATCTGTTAGAAGAGTATTGTACCATGTTAGATTCGAGTGTTTAAGGTGTTATTGGTGACCGGAGTATTGGTACTCAACCTGATCGTAGTCATAATGGTAGTAATACCCCAAGGTTGGTTGATGACAAACTTAACAAACTCACTAACCTTGTTGAGAGTCCAGTTACAGCGAGGCAAGTTAATAGTCTATAACCCTAAGGTGTATAGCACCATAACCTACCAAAAAATGCCCTTGAGAGACATTATGGCCAAGGTAACCAATCCAATCGCCCAGTTTGATCGTAATAAGCTGGAGGAGTAGCAAACCAAGCTATTAGACGAAGACTAGAGTTGGAGGAGATTGAGGAAGATGATGAGGAGCTGGATGTTGAAGAACTTGGGGAGGAAGAGGAAGAAGAAGAAGCTGACTATTACCAAGCATAAGAACAAGGATGTTGAGCTCCTTGAGGACTAGATAATGTCAAAGTCCAAATTCCGCCCTTTAATGGAAGTGGAGATGTAAATGAATACTTAAAGGAAAGAAAATATCAAGAAGGTATTTGACTATTATGGATATGTAGATGCTGTTAAGGTTTGACTTGCTGCACTTGAGTTTACAAGATATGCCATAATGTGGTGGAAAAATCTGAATGCAACCAAAGCAAGGGATGAAAGATGATGTGTAAGGACTTGAGATGAGATGAAGAGCCTGTTAAGGGGTAGATTCGTACGCAAGACCTACTTATAAGACACATTTGCAAAACTATAGGAACTTCACTAAGGAGACCGATCTGTTGATGATTACGTAAGAGAGTTCCAGATGTTATAATTCCAACTGATGTGGAAGAATTAGAAGCTCGTACAGTATCGAGGTTCATTTATGGGCTCAAGTGAGATTTACAACATTGTAAAAGTGTAGAGGTTTTATACCTTAGAAGAGACAATTAAGATAGCATAGAAGGTTGAAAAGCAAAAGAGAAGTGCTCCGAGCTAACCTAGGTCAACACTCTACTGAACCCCTGCTCCACACCGACTTGTTTAAGTTGAGCCGAGTAAGCCATACCGAGCCGAGGAAAGGAATGACCAACCTAACAATAGCTGAGCAAGCCAATAAGGTCAAGCAGACTAATCAAACCGAGTTGAGGCCAAGCTAACCCTAAGGACATATGAGAGAGGATAAACCTCCGGACGGAAGACCAATGAGGTAAAGTGCTTAAAATACTTAGGCTTTAGAAACATGGCTGCTAAGTATCTAAATTCATGTGCCACGGTGCTCTGAGGAGATGTAGTGGATAACATCGACGAAAGCGAGCTCGAGGAGAAAAAACATGTTGGAAAAGCCGAAGTAGAAGAGGAAGAGAAAACCTGTGTCTATGCCGACCAAGTAGAAGTGATGACCCTAGTCATAAGATAAGTACTGAGTTCCCTACTAAACTCCGAGAAAGACTAGAGGGAAAATTCATTCCATACAAAGTGTAACATCAAGGGCTAATTATGCATGAACATTGTGGATAGAGGAAGTTACACAAACGTCATCACACATTCCTTTGTGTAAAGGTTAAGTCTGTCGATCTCTAAGCATCCCCAACCTTACAAGATACATTAGCTTCATAATAAGGGTGCTTTGTACGTGATGAAACAAGTAACCATATTGTTTAGTATTAGGAGTGTATACAAGGATGAAGTAGTGTGCGATGTCATCCCTATGGGAGATTCACATCTATTGCTTGGACGAACTTAGTTGTTCGACCGACATGTTACTCATGATGGATATAAAAACACCTATGCCTTTATTAAGGATGGAAAGATGATTATGTTGTAACCCATGACCCCCTCCCAAGTAAACAAGACCTATAACTAACTCATTGAGTTAGCAAGAAGAAGGCTTTAGTGATGAGCCAAAGAGAGCTTTAAGCCGCTGAGAAGGCTAAAGAGCCTATGTTCTTGTTGGTTAGATGATGTTGGAGATGAGAGATTTAGAGGACATTCCTGATGAAATCTAAAACCTACTAAATGAGTTTTTAGATTTGTTTCTTGAAGAATTGTCTAGAGGACTACCTCCAGTCCAAGGCATAGAGTACTATATTAATCTACAGCCAGGCGCCATCCTGCCTAACTAACCTACATACTAGATGAATCCTAAAGAGGCCGTTGAACAAAAAAGACAAGTGGATGAACTCATAGAGCGAAGATACGTAAGGGAGAGCATGAGCCCTTATGTTGTACCAGCTCTGCTCGTCCTTAAGAAGGATGGATCATGGCATATGTGCATCTATAGTAGAGCAATCAACCAACTATTAAGTATAAATATTTGATATCAAAGCTCAATGACATGTTAGATGAGCGTCATGGTGCTAAGATATTTTCAAAGATTGATTTGCGAAGTGGCTACCACTAAATTCACATGAGCTTGGGTGATGAGTGGAAGACTACCTTCAAGACTAAGCATGGTCTCTATAAATGGTTGGCTATGCTATTCGAACTTATTAATGTGTTGAACACTTTCATGAGATTAATCAACCATGTGATGCGCCCTTTAATCGGAAGATGTGTGATCGTATACTTCGATGACATATTGGTATATAGTGTCGACTCGAACAATCATGTTCAACATCTCGAAGCCGTATTTGACATTTTGCGATCTAAGTAGTTATATGAGAATTTGAAGAAATGTTCTTTCTACCAAGATGAAGTGATTTTTCACCGGTTTGTAGTGTCTAGGGAGGGAATCCGAGCAGATGAGGAGAAGATCTGAGCTCTTCTAGAGTAGCCAATGCCGAAGAATGTTACTAAAGTTTGAAGTTATCATGGTCTATCTTCTTTCTATAGGCAATTTATAAAAAACTTCAACACCATAGTAGCCCCCTTGATTAAGCTGACAAAGAAGAGTGATGGGTTCAAATGGAACGACCAAGCTAAACAGAGCTTCAAGGAGATCAAGGAGAAACTCACCTCCATCCCTATCTTATCACTACTAGATTTTAACAAGCCTTTTGAATTGGAATGTGATGCATTGAGAATTGGAATTGGTGCCATCTTAATGCAAGAATGACAACCCATTGCCTACCATAATGAGAAACTTAGTAGCACTGCCTTGAACTACTCTGTGTACAAGAAAGAGTTATACTCTTTTTTTTAGCCCTTATTGTTTGGCAATACTATCTGCTACTACAAGAATTTTTTATTTATACAGACCATAATTCTCTAAAGTATCTTAGGAATCAGAACAAATTTTCAAAGATGCAAACCAAGTGATTGGACTTCATGGAAGGATTTTCATATGTGATCCGATACCAAAAAGAAAGTGCAAATGTGGTTGCTAATGCTTTATCATGTTAGTAAACCTTACTGACCACTTTATAGATAAAATGACTGGGATTTTCACTTATCAATGAGCAGCATGCTAATGACCCTCATTTTGGTCCCGTTGTTGAGTAATGTCGAGAAGGAGTAGTTGTTGGAGGACATTATCTTAAGGATGGCTATCTGTTCAGGGATCGAAAGCTGTGTATACCAAACAGTTCTATGTATGAGTTGTTGGTCAGAGAAGCTCATAGCAGTAGATTGTTTAGTCACTTTAGAGAGACTAAGATAGCTAATCTGTTGAAAGAAAACTTTTACTGGCCAGATTTGGCCAAGGATGTCCATAAAATAGTTAGTAGTTATGAAGTGTACAAGCAAGCTAAGAGGAAGAGAGAGCCCCATGGAGAATACATGCCCCTACCGAAGCCAACCTTATCTTGGGCTGACCTCAACAGCGACTTTATCCTAGGGTTTCCCTAGACATCTAGAGGAAAAAATTCTATATTCATTATAATGGACTGCTTCAGCAAAATGGCACATTTCATTCCATGCTATCGAACTAACGATGCTCTATATATTGTTGATTTGCTTTTGCAGGAAGTAATCTGACTACACGAGGTGCCAAAGACTATCGTTTCAGATCAAGACACAAAATTCTTAAGCGATTTTTAGAAGACTCTTTAGAGAAGGCTTAGAACTAAACTAGTGTTCAACTCCAATAGCTACCCTCAGACCAATGGCCAAACTGAAGTGATGAACAGGACGCTGGGCAACTTACTCAGAGCTGTCGTAGGAAAGAACTCGAAGGATTAGGATTTCTACTTACCAATTATGGAATTTGTATACAATCAAACTATCCATAGTACTATTAGAAAGACCCCATTTAAGGTCGTCTACAGCTTCAACCCTATTACTCCCCTAGATTTGATCAGTACCCCCTCAATTGCTAAAGAGAGTTGATCTGGTGTTGATCAAGCCTAAGAATTACTAGAGCTACACCAATTTGTAACTAGAAAGATCACTAAGTTCAACCAAAGACAACAAAAGATTGGTAGCCAAGGCTACTAAAGTGTTTCTTTCCAACCAAAAGACTTAATATGGATTCACCTCAGTTAAGAACGATTCCTACACTTGAGACAAAGTAAGCTATCTCCTCTAGCTGATGGTCCATTCAAAGTCTTAAAGAAAGTCAACCGGAATGCCTACCAAATCAAATTACCTGATGACTATGGTGTTTCCCCCACTTTCAATGTGTCTGATTAGATTCCTTACCAACCAATAGAAGAAGACCCTATAAATGTCCCAAAAGAAGAGCTAGAGACCACTTCAAATTTAAGGATAAATCTTTTCAACCCCTAACTAGATGATAAGAATCAACCCTTTAGACTGATCACATGAAGCCAAGCTAGAAGAATCCAAGGACTCACTTGAAGATTACTAGCTCGAAACTCTATTAAAGACGAAGATTCCTATCCTAACCTCTATGTTTCCCTTTTCTACCAACTTGACTACCAAACCTTCACATGTGCTAAACCTACCGAATAATTGTGTTATGATAGAATATCTAAGTAGACAACCTCAAAACTATTCAAACTAAGCTCTTAAACCAACAACAGATGTCCAACCCAACCTTAGCTGGCTACTCTACAACGAGACTAACTGGCCACTAACCTTATCTAAATCAAGTCGACCTCTGACTACAAATTCTTTTCTCTTCTATTTTATACCATATTTCTAACGTTCAGCCACCAAGTGACACGTGTCTTCTAGCATGACATTCTAGAAAGATTCTTTACTTTCTGTACTGAATATTCTCTGTCTTTTTTACCCTTCTTAGTATGTATTGCATAACCTAGTTGTAAGAATACCCTTTTGTATTTTTATAAATGTAAAGTAACCCTAGTGGGTAGGTATATAAACCCTCACTTAATTATATGCAAACATCAATCATCAATATCAGAAATCATTCAGATATCCTTTGAGCAACCCTAGTGTTCTCATTACCCTTTTACTCTTATCTATTCCCTTTATCAAGGAGTAGTGGCAAGTAACCTTTCAATTTGAACCGGTAAGTCATATCCAATGGATTGTAGGCTAAGTAGGATCAATTGATGTGTCATATCCAATTGATAGCTACTCGGACTTGCTAGCTTTTCTTTTGATTCATTTTCGAATCACTTGATTATGGTGTTTCTCCGTATGTCTGACCCTTGAGACTCATCAACATAGACATAACACTGACGAATGTCACCATCTCAAGAATACAATCGAAGGTCTTGTTTGCAAAGGCTATATTGACCACTTTGTTGCAAATGTGAAAAATCAAGTCTAATGGCCTACCCAATGCTACCCAATGGACAACCAATAATAACCCCATATTCAACAGGATAATCCCTTCACAGATGAACAGAGCCAAAAAAGATGACGTGATCAAGTCGACAACATATTCGGTGGACCCTACCTCCTTTCAGGTGACACTACCCTCATTCCCACACATGAGGTGCATATTTTCAAAAGTAAAAAGCTAAAGACTGATACAACAATAACCTTCACCTACAAAGATAAGCAGGGGAATAACCTGCCCCATAGCGATGCACTTGTTATTATTGTTGAAATTGGGTATTTCAACATCCTAAAGACGTTTGTCAATAGCAAGAGTTCAATAGATATGATCTTTTATAACACCTTTGAGCAAATGAAAGAATAGCTCGACGAGCCCCTCCAGCCGTACAAACACGGACTCACCAGGTTCAGAAGCAGCAAGCCAATACGAGCAAAAGGGATCATTACCCTACTCGTTCGATTAGGTGATGGTGAACATGTCACTGCTCAGTCTATAGACTTCGTTGCTATTGACATTTGGTCACCATACAGTGCCATTCTCGGCAGACCAAGCATAACCAAATTCAACATGCTCATTAGCTAGAAATCCCTCGAGGCAAAGTTTATGACCCTGACTAAAGTTAGTAAGGCTAGAGGTAATCAAGCTCTGTCCATGATGCTCTACTTGAAAGCGTAATCTAGAAACAATGTTATGAACATCGAATCCACCAACCCACTTATTTCAACATTATGTAACGAGCCAGTATAGAAGACAGTCAAAGTTCAGATTTTTTATGCCCTTGGAATGATTAACAAAATGGGGGTTGAACTGCCAGACAGCAATAAGCTCAAGCTAACAGAGTTCTTCAAGAAGAACTAAAACGTCTTTGCATCTAACCCAAAAGACATGTTAGGGATCATTCGCATACCTGAGGCCACCCACTACCTCAACATCAATCCTGCCATACAACCTATCAAGCAAAAGAAACTACATGTCGTACACAGACATTAGGCCATAATTAAGGAGGAAGTATAGAAGCTACTCTGCACAGGCTTCATCTGGTACAAGAGGTATCTCACTTGGCTCACCAATACGGTCCTCATCAAGAAAGCAAGTGGGAAATGTCAACCACACCAATCTCAATAAGGTACACCCAAAGGACTGCTTCCCCCTACTACACATAGACCAACTCATTGACTTGACAATCGGTCATGCACTTCTCAGTTTCATGGATGCTTATACTGAATACAACCAAATCTGGATGGCTCCTAAAGATAAAGTCTACACATCCTTTGTCACAGACTTCGACACTTATTGTTATAAAGTCATGCCCTTTAGCCTAAAGAACACTAGAGCCACATATCAAAGGATGGTGACCCATATCTTCAAGCCACAAATCGGAAGGAACATCAAAGTCTACATCAATGACATGATTGTTAAGAGAAAAACTAGAAGAGGCCATATCGACGACCTCCAAGAAATCTTCTAAACCCTTCAACAGTTTCAAATGAAACTTAACTCCTAGAAGTGCATCTTCAAGGTCACTTCGAGCAAGTTCTTAGTTTCATGGTCACAAAATGAAGGATAAAGGCTTGTGAAACTAAGTAGGGCCTTTTCCTTTTTTTATAACCCATTCAACCCTAATAAGATCAACGCAGTCTAGGACATGTATGCACTTACCAAGGTTAAGGAGGTCCAGCAACTGACACAAAGGATAGCTGCCTTTAACCACTTCATCTCTCGAAGGGTAACAAAAATTAATAACATTTGTAACTATAGCTGAATGCAATGAATTAATGAAGTCTCTAGCATTTGTTCCTCTTCCTCTCTTAAGCCACTAATCTTAGGTCGATTTTCATCCCCAAGCTTTGCCCAAGTTGGTCTTCACACCGATAACAAAGGAACCTATCTCTAGCTTTGATTTACATTGAGCCCCTAATCTTGGGTCAATTTTCATCCCCAAGGTTCACCTAAGTTAGTCCTTACACTAAGAATGTAAGAACCCTCATAGGGCATCTATTTTCATCCCCAAGTTTCGCCCAAGTTAGTCTTCATACTAACGACGTAAGCATCGTCATAGGGCTTCAATCTACATTAAGCCCCCCATCTTGGGTTGATTTCCATCCCTAAGCACCGCTCGAATCAGTCCTTACACTAACTATGTAGGTTCCCTTCTCGATATCATTTCACATCGGTCCCCAACATCGAGTCAATAAGTCATAAGCTTCACCTAAGTTACTTCTTGCACTCTTGGTGCAGTTACTTTGCCCAAGCATTGATTTGCCTAATGCCCCAAACACAAGTCGATCTTTCATCTTCAATCATTCATCTATGTTAGAATGCCATTACAACAGTGATCAAACACAACCTAAAGTGAAATTAAATAATGGAAGAAGTCAATTGGGGAAGAATAATTATTAAAAGCATGAAGATTTTATTTCATTAATCAAATGGAGTATAAAGTTTCACAAGTCAACGTACCGAGCCCAACTACATCAAAGAAGAAAAATGATACAATTACATCATACACTACGACCACTTGAACAACTATTTTCAATCCTAGCTTAACTTCTTGCTCCAGGAACTCTCCCTCATCTCAACTTCAACTCGACCAACTCTCGCATTATGACTACATCCTTAAATTCCTACCTGGCTAAGCCTCGAACTGTAGAGCCCTTAGTAGCGCTCAACTTCTAAGTGAACGTCCACACTCTACCCAGTAGAGCCTTTCTTCCACAAAGGCAACAATGGAGGCTGCTGATCCAACTACTCCACCTAGAGTAACAAGCTGTCTAAGCCCTGCTGGTGACAAAGTAAAGTCGATCCTTTACCCAGAGTAGACCAGGACTCATAAAGTAGAGGATTCCTATGAACCCCTCCATCCTTAGGTAAGGGTGGAGAAAAGACCCCCTCTACCACCATAATTACCGTGGTGGGCCTTGCCTATTCGGGGTCATGTAAGACAGTACTTGGAAGAGACTGCCTAAAACCCCATATAGGTGAGTGCCCCATAGTAAGGCCACTACGGACAAGCATTAGTTTATGTTAGAGCCTCCCTTCTTCTACCCAATATCACTATAGTAGGAAGAGGGCAGGAACTTGAGACGACGTACTCTTTCAAGTCATAACTCGTGAACCGACCATCGCAACCAAGTAGTTGTCCATGCCTTACAATCACAACCTGAAGGAGAAGGTCAAAGACGACCATCTCCCTAACTGAAGCACACCATCCCGTAACATTATTACTTTAGACACACTCATGAAGGCTCTCAAGTATACCCCACCAAAGTTGTTTGGGTAATGGATGTAAAGAGATAAGGAACCATATACCCTTTATATAGGATCCATGAGATACCCTTAGTCATATATGTATTGGTCATCACATCCCTAAAGCATCGGAAACTAAAGCGATGCTTATGGAATTAATGTTAGGTCATACGGGCATTGAATACCTTTTAGAAGGTGCTCTACCTGAGGCACTCCACTTGCCACAAGAACACAACACCTGAAATGAGCTTTGCGAGATGGATAACGTATGTCAATAAGAGATCCACTTTGCTAGAATTTCCTTGCTAAGGAAATTCTATGATGTCATCATGAGATACGTTCTTGCATGCTCATCTTTACTTAACATGAGCCTTCACAAAAACCTTGAGAGCTACTATCTACTCGGAGGAATAGAGACATCGACCCCTAATAAGCATCATCATAAGATAAAAACATTTAAGAGAAATTACGGATAAGTATGAGACAATGGTACATAGGAAGGCGATCAGATCCCCAAGGAGCAATCAACTGGCACCAACTTAAGGATATAAAGCTCGACCAATCCCGCGATTCAACAAAATGAAACATGGGATCCATCTCGACAAAAACCCTCTACAACAGAAAAAAAGAAACACTTAGTAAAAAAAAAACAGATGGAATTCAAACATATAGACACAATATGAAAGTAAGAAGCTACAACTGAAAAAAATGCAAGCACGAGTCCAAAGAATGTCAATAAAGCTTCATTTAAGGTTCAATAAATTACATAAGCAGAGGTTGGCATCCTAACCATCATTGAGGAAAAAAGAGACAGAAGTTTACAAAACAAGCACACATCGCCCCAACTAACTATAGAAAATAAACAAAAACTCCCCTAAGCATCCTAAACTTACTGTTGCTGTTGTTGTTACTGCTCCTACTATTGCTCCAACCTCTGCTTAACTTCACCGCCATGACCTACATGCTCGTGGTCCGCATTAGAGTCACCGCTAGAAGTTCCTAATGAGTTACTAGACAACTCATTGCATGGCCCACCCCCAATAGGAACCATAGGTTCATCCAACTAATGAAGGAAGGATAAGTTTGTGTCTAGCATATTTTGTCAAACTTGCTTCCTTACCTTATTTGCCATTGCATAATCGACCTTAAGGACAGCCTTCTCAATTAGGGGGTCCTCCAAGTTAGCGATGAAGATATCATGTTTGACCTCGTCAAATAACCTTATACCTCTTAAGAGCTCGGCCTCCCTTACGCCAAAGTTAGCTCACATTTTCTCTAATTCCTTACCCTTAACCTTCAACTCGGCTACTAACCTACCCTCCATGGCCTTACTGGACTCCTCGAACTTCCTCAACTCATCATTGAGTCAATCTACCTCACTAAGTAGCTCCCTATGCTAGCATTCCTAGTCTTTGAGCACAGCAACTAAGTCACTGCATGCTTTTTCCTTCTCCTCTAGTGCCTTTCGAAGCCTCTCTAACTTAGTCCTCACTTACTCTCCCTCCAACAAAAGAACTGACCGATTGTAGACTAGAATGAAATCCAACAAGTTGTACAGCTACAAAGATAATCAACAATCAATTGTCGCATTGAAAGCAAGCAATTTAACAAAAGTACACAAGCAACTTACCTCATTACACCTCCTCAACATTACCATTGAGGCCTCTAATTCGTTGGGACCTGCAACAAGCTGCCCAAACTGTGCTTATAGTGGCTCAAACCTTTAAGGGGGCTAATCTGTGGGTTGCATAGGAGGTGCTTACCTCCTTTGATGAACCAAATGCTCAACATTCTCATCATTGACAATCTCACTAGATATTAAGGTAACTGTCTCAAGTGTTCGCTTTGAGTTTACCTGATCCACATCCACTTGAGCACCTACCACCATAAGGCTCAACTCAACCACAGCATCACCAACTAGTGCTCTCAGAATTGCCCACCAACCAAATGCCCCCAAGGTGATTGCCTCCTGCCTACCGGACAACTTTTAGAAGGGTTTGCTACCTTCCCCCTTTCTTCGTAGACTTTTCTAAGGGACAACAACGAAGTCTCCCACTCTCCTTCCTTCTTTAGCCACCTCTTCTTCTCAAGGCTTGCAATACTCTCCAGTTGCCTACTCTATATAACCAGCATCTTCGCCATCAACTTATCAAATGCTAACTCCATAGCTACAAAACAACAAGTGAACTACTTAAAAAAAAAAACAAACAAAAACTTAGACAAGAAACTTATAATGCCGAAGATAAGCAACCCGATGTCCTTACTCTAATGGCAAGGTAATGCGGCGCAACAAACAAGCAACTACCCTCTTACCCCCCTACCCACCGTGGACTGAACAAAACAAGCACCTATCTCCACTACAAACAATGGCACTTTACTCTCATACTTTTCACAAATTGATAAAGGTTCAAGTTTATTCCAACCCATCAAATTCGGAGCTCGATGCTAGCCATCAAATCCTCCTCCCCTAAGTCTTTCAACGTTGTACCCCTAATCGGGCATCTCTACTCCATCAGGAATTTGAAGGGCTCTAAGGCACAAATACAGTAGAAGAATTCCTCCTACCCCTCCATCTTATTTAGAGGCTTATCCATGATCCTCAGCTTCATACCTCGATTAGCAATGTAAATTCAGCCATCGCCAAAGCTCCTCCTAAAAAAGGAGGACTTAAAAAGCTACACAATCAACCACTGCAACTACTAAATGCACAGCGCCTTAAAAGTAAGCAATTAAACCCATGCATTCATGTTCAAAATACCAAGCGTAACCTTGAAATACTAGAAGAACTTAACCATGAATTTAGAAAAAGGAATCCACATACCAAGCTTAAACAGCTTCTCATACATTGTAAAAGATAAGGCATCTTCTGTATCGTATGCCCGTTGCCCTTCCTGTGGCTCCTCAACTCGCCACCTAAACACCACTTCTACTACCCAGTGAACCAATTCTAGCTTCTTCCCACTCGCTACATACAAAACACGAGCATAGGCATGCTCTTTTCACACGTTGTCTGCAAAAACTTACCAACCTCGACTTCCTCACCATCCAGTGGGAACATATTGCGTTAACGCCCCTACATGTACTCCCTCCTCTCTTCCTGAGAGAGAATTATCACCTCATCCTCTGCAATCACACTATTACCACTGCTTACTTCAAAGCGAGTAAGGCTACCAACCCTGTTTGGGACGAGCTTTCATAGCCCTAATCCACTTCTCTCGATATAGAAGAATGTGATGACTCACCTTAACTATCGATTGTGCTTTGTGTAAACCATACAAGTTTTCAGTAACTACAAGTGAGGTCGAATGAAAGGTCTTTAGATAATTCCTAGAAATACCCAAACATAATAACAAAACCCGAAGTAAAAGAATCAAACCTTAAATGTTTAACCAAAACCCTAAAGGAAGTGAGACCCTAAAACCTTAGCTATACAAGTAAAATCCTAGAAACTCTAATACTCAAGAAACCCTAAGACAGTAATAAAATGCTAAAAAGATTGCTAAGTCCTAATTAATTGACCAAATATCTTAACATGACAATTAAACCCTAATAGTAAGGCTAAATCCGTCGTTAAAAGTGATTGATGTCGTAAATCAACTAAACCCTAAATTTCAAGCTCGTACGTGAATTAAACAACTATAAACGAACATCAAACCCTAAGGAAACCCTAGATACATGTGTAAGGTACTTGGATTAACTAAAGTGTAATATCAAAACTCAACAAAACCCTTAACATACCTTATTTACACTTAACTAGCCTAATTATGTTTAATTACCATCGATTACCCTAAACAAACCCTAATCCAACCAACCTTCATTACATCTTAATTTACTTCAAGTTAAACTTAATTAAGGACCAAAGGACAAATGTACTAATGGCTTTAAAAATATCTTATCCTTTGAGGAGACAAAACCATTCTAAATAAGGCAAAAAGGCAACCTAATACATGGTCCCCATTTGAGCCAAGTAATTTCTTACCCAAATTGCTACAAATTGTCCCCCCATTCTCTCTTCATTTGTGCCAGCCACTCTCCCCTCTTCCTTACTCATTTTCTTCATTTTCTCGAACACCAAAACACTCTCTAAAATATCTCACTCCAAAACACTCTCAAACATCCTCCATCTACCTACCATACACCCTCCACTACTAGCCACTACACCACCACCTCACCAAACCAGCCACCACCAAGCCTCACTCCATTCACATGCACCGCTCTTGTTGTCCAATACACACACACCCTCATATACACACAAGGCTCACGGCATACACACACAAGGAGGCCTTCTACACCCTTAGCTTCGATAAGTGTTTAAGCTTAGTTTTTCCTTGTTTTTCTTTTAGGATAATGCTAGGAAGTTGCATTCTAAGTTATATTACTTAATTTACAGCCATGCTTTAGATGTTTTAAGATGTTTTCATAAAGAACAAGCATGATCAATGAAGGAAAAACACTCTTTAGTCAGAGTTTTGACACTAATATGTAGAGAAGTGTAGTGTCTTGCTAGTTTTAGAGCTAAATCACTAAGGAATGCACTAAACACTGAATTTCCCTAGCATGATACCCCTCCCTTAACATCACTACACCTGTCCACATAATATTATGTTAAGATCATGGTCATAAGTAAGTGAAAACATAGTTGTAATTAAGGAAAAATACCTTAAAACAAGTGTTGTATGAAGAAATGTATAGGAACCCCTAAAACACCACCTTGTATGCCACTTATCTGAGAGCCCCAAATCTATAAATTTTAGCTTATTAGCTTTATATCATGTTTATCTAGTGTTAAGTATGATTTAGAACTTAATTAACCAAGTTAAGTAAACTAATGATGAGCTAAGGCCCTAAACGTGCTTAGTTAATGATTAAAGACTTAAAACTGATATTAACAACCACCTTAATTTTAGTGACCAGATTTGTAAACTTAGAAAAAGTGGGTTAAACTTAGGGCCAAGGTTGAGCTTAAGCCCAAAGCTCAAAAAGATAAGTAGGTTTGGGCTTAAGACCCTAAAATATAATTTAAGCCCAAAAAGCCTAAAAGAACTAAGTTTAAAACCCATTTAGGAAGGTGACCAAATTTGAGCCTTATGTTAAGAGGCCTAAAATAAGTTATTTAAAAGGCTCACTAAACCTAAAGGCCCATCCAAAACCCCCCAACATAGGCTCCTTAATGAGTTAAAGCCTTAAATTTAGAAAAAGAGCCCATTTGGGCCCATAAGAGTATCATTAAGGCCCAAGATGAGAATTTAAAGTATTGGGCAAAAAAAGTTCATTTAAAATACTTAAAAGGAAGCCTAAAATATTAAGTGCAAGGCCCAAGACCAAAAACTAAGCCAAAAGCCTAAGACTAAACCTACAACCTAAATTAACCCAACTCACCTTTTAGGCCCACAACCTTGTAAGGCCCAAATCAAGAACTTACTAACCTAAGAACCCAAAAATGACCTCTCCAAATGAAAGAACACTCAAAAACAAAAATAGTTAAAATAAGGATATAAAGCAAGAAAGCCTAAGTAGTTAGTACAAATAGAATACTTATAGAGTTTAAATGTATTCTTCATGTGAAGAGGATTTAGAGTTGGACGCAATCAAGGACTATTAGGACTATTAGATATCACGATAAAATGAGTATACCACCCCCTATTTTACTCTGTTATGTGCTTGTAGTTAGTGTACCATCTAATTATATTTGATAATTGAACTTGTTGCATGTTGGGGTATACTAGAACTTGTATGTGTTTGCTCTGGTTAATTCTTGTTTGCAAATTTTCTTAAGATATTTCGAACACCCTTGTTTGTTGCATTAGAACTTAAGGCATTGGAGTGTCTAGAATATAATCATTTTACCACCTTATGAATATGGAATTAATAAATATTCGGCCTATAGTTAAACCAAACATGCATTGGATCTTATAACATGAGTTAAAGGGCATTAGCACTACGCAGTAGAGCTGGAGATCATGTATAGATGCATCCATAATGATATTATATGTTGTGATTGTTTATGATACAATGTATTCATGCGACATGTTCTTGTTTCGACCTTTGGGATCTACTTAGCTCTAAAGAGTGCTACCATCTACTTGAGGCTGACCCATATCTACTATTGAGGGTGCTTATATTGTTAAGAGAACTTATATTAAATGTAGATACCTAAGTCCTAACGTGCCTAAATGCTTCCTAACCATGACATTGCATATGCTTGTTCATGCATTCATATGTTTGATTAATAACTTGTTTATTATTGTTTAATAGTAAAGTAGGAAGGTTACTTACTAAGCAGATGTAACTTACCCCCTTATAGTTTGTTATTGCAGTAAGATCTTTGGTTGGTGCCTAACCGCGAGATGCCCAAAGTTAGTCTTACCAACTTGGGATTAGTCAACGAGGAGAAGAAGAGAGCATGAGAGATCACTTAAATATTATTTAGACTCTCTAAGTTATTTACGTATTTTTACTTTGTTAAGTAGCGTGGACTACTAGTACTGTTTTATTTTGGTTTTGTTTAACTTATGTTAAGGGAAACCTTATGCCCCATGTTTATTTATGTTTATGTCGGATTTAGATATTATGACATGATTTTATATTATATGCTCCATTATTACTTGATATTGGTTCTTAGGAGGAAGTCAAAGTTGTGAGACACCTTGTGTAATGCACAGAAGGTTCTTAATCAAGGAAGGTACTTGATCCTGAACCTTCCCATATTACATGGCAGTATTGCCACAACTTGACCCCACTTCAAGTTGTCACACTTTGACCGACCATTACAAGAAGTTGGAAACAAACAAGAGGGGAGTATTTGGCTTGTGAGGCAAAATTTTGGTAAAGTTTCCCCTAAGTGAGCAAGAAAAGTAGAAAGTGAAGGCTTAGGCCACCCTTTATATAGATAGGCAAGAAGGCAAATGGTTTCTCCACTCTCGGAGCATGAACTCACGATATGACATGAATCAAACCCCAGCTGTCCACGTATCCCACTCCTTCAATCAAGAGTCCTGATTGATCCTTGTACACAAATCCATGACGTAGTCTAAAAGGGGGTCACTTTGCATGTGTAGCCATTCTTCACATACCATCAATTAACGCTACACTTCTTGATGATAGCGATTATGACACATCAAGTAGTGCAACGATCATGTCAATGAAGCAGTAATTTAAAGTGCGGGAATTCAATTTGCTACAACCCAAGCAACAAAACTAGTCCCCTTATCCGAAGACAAGCCTTGGTCCACTCACATCGATTGGATTACTCTCCCCACTCCTCAGGCTTTCATGAGAGTGGAGGGATAAGTGTTGATATTGGATTCTCGCTTAAACCAAGACCCAATGAGTAAAGCATATCACAAGACACACCCGATGGGCACTCGAACAAATAGCAGTCTCACGAGTCACCTTGTAACCCTCTTATGAGTCCGCAACCTCACACCAATGAAGAATGCTAACCAAGAGCTAGCTAATTCTCCGCATCACGAGATGCCTAGCAAGTCAAATGATGAATGTCGACACATATCACCCTCGAGCAACAAGCTGGCACGCGCTGACCATTTGAGGTAAGCTCAAGGCTTAACTCCTTCCATTAAACATCGGCTAACCACTCAATGAGCGCCTCAACCCAGCTTTTATCTTTAGCAGCTATAGCCCACGGCAACTCCTTAATAAGCATCTGACATCCGTAGTATAGTTGGTTCACCTAATACCTCTACCCTTGCTAAATCACCGAGCTGCAGATTTGGTGACTCAGTCAGCCATGGATGTCACCTACAGTGAAGATCTATCATCTATCGTGGAGCGTGTTATCTACCGGCGACTAATATGAATGAACCCCTAATTACTATGTATCCCGGTAAATCACATAAAAAGTGCTAGGCACCAACAAGTAAAGGGAACTGATCTTTCTCTCCAAAACCCCTTTTCTTCTCTCTTATTATCTTCTTAAACTTCTTCTCCTCCCTCTCTTAGAGAAGAGACATTAAAGACACACACACATCGAGTAAGCACTATCTACTAGGTCTCCAATGCTCGTCTTCCCTTTTCTTTGTCTTTCTTACTGACTTGAGCATCAAAAGACCCTTGTAACCTCACCTATAGGGGGCTTTTTTGCAGGTGTTGAAGAGTAAGAGGCGAAGCCTAATCTAATCCAACTATACATATCTTAGTTAGTCTCCATCTGATCAATAATAATATAATTAGTAAACTAGAAAAAGAAGAAGTTATAGGTGAAAATCCCATAAAATTATGAAATAGAAATAAGATATATTGTAAATTAGATATACTTAATTCAGATTTAGAAATAAAATCTAAGAAAATAAAATGCAATAATTTAGATAAAAAATATTTTGAAATGCATATCGAAGAATTATTAAAATTAGGAGCTATCAAAAGATCTAATAATCCTCATAGAAGCCTACCATTTATTACTAGAAAGCATAGTGAAATTGTTAAAGTTAAGAGTAAAATGGTAATAGATTATAGATGCCTAAAAGATAATACAAAGATAGATGCACATGACATCCTTGACAAAACAAATTTAATAAATAAAATACAAGGTAGTAATATTTTTAGTAAATTTGATTACAAATTAGGATTCTGGCAAATTAGAATGCATGAAGAATCAATCTTGTGGACAACTTTTACATGCCTATTAGGACATTTTGAATGGTTGATTACGCTGTTCGAATTAAAAAATGCTCCTCCAATCTTCCAAAGGAAGATGGATTAATTTTTTTCAAAATATCCCTTTGTTGGTGTATATATAGATGATATTTTAATACATTCTAAAATTGAAAAGGAACATACATCCCATCTAAAAATAATCTTATCTAAATTCCTTTAAAATTGAATAGTTATAAGTAGCAAAAAGACCCAATTTTATAGAAAATATACAAAATTCTTAGGGGTAGAAATGGGGAATGGGAAAATTAAACTACAACCTCACATTTCTAAAGAAACCTAGCAATGTTTTTGGTATTTATAAACCATTAGGAAAGAATAAATAAAAATCATAATAAATTATAGCTACAAGAATTAAAACTATTCCATTTACAAGAAATAGTAAAACACTTAAGGACAATCCAACTAGAAAAGAGACATCAATAGGAGGGAGAATCTTAAGTAGATTAACACCACATTAAACAACTTGAAGAAATTGTAGAAACGTGAGGTTGTAGTTTAATTTTCCCATGCCCTATTTCTATCCCTAACAATTCTATATATTTTCTATAAAATTAAGCCTTTTTACTACTTATAACTATTCTATTTTTAAGGAATTCGGATAAAATTATTTTTAGATGGGATGTATGTTCCTTTTTAGTTTTAGAATGTATCAAGATATTATTTATATATACACAAACAAAGAGATATTTTGAAAAAATCTCATCCATCTTCCTTGGGAAGACTAAAGGAGCATTTTTAAATTCAAACAACGTAATTAACCATGCAGAATGTCCCAATGGGCATGTAAAAGCTATCTATAGCATTGATTTTCTATGCATTCTAATTTGCTAGAATCCTGATATACAGTTAAATTTACTAAAAATATTGCTATATTGATTCTATTTATTCAATCTATGTTGTCATAGATGTCATATGGATCTATCCCTATGTTATCATTTAACTGTTTATAATCCATTACTATTCTACTTTTACCTTTAACAATTTTAATATGGTTTCTAATAATAAACGCCAGGCTTCTATGAGGACTATTAGATTTTCCAATAACTCCTAATTTTAATAATTCTTCAATATGCATTTCAAATTATTTTCTATCTAAATTATCGCATTCTATTTTCTTAGACCTTATTTCTAAATATGGATTAAGTGTATCTAATTTACAATATATCTTATTTCTATCCCATAATTTTATGGGATTTTCACCTATAACTTCTTTTTCTATTTTACTAATTATATTATCTATTTCTATTATCCCTGTTTCTATAAAATTGTAAATTTTTCTATAATTTAGATAGCTATTTATTAATTCTAAATTTTCATAATCTTCTATTACCTACATTTTTCTTTTAAGGAGGGAAAAGGAAAAAAAAAAAAAAAACTCAACTCCAAAGGGCCAAATAGCCCCACTTGTTAGAATAAGGCCAAGAAGAGTGAAGTGCTTATATTAGCACCTTGACTATTAAAGGTACTGTTTGGTACCTAACAAAGAAATATACCTGTACTAAGTACCTTTATAAACATATTTTATTTTAACATTTTATCACAATAAATAAAAAAAAAAAAGATTTTAGCATGCATTTACTAAATTAAATGAAAACATCTTAATTGACAGATTTGACATTTACCATAAACAAAGAGGTTTGCCAAATCTACAATTATTTTATCAAATTAAATGAAAAGTCGATAATAGATGATAAATTTGACATTTGTCCATGATCTAAAAAGTTTGTTGGATATAAAACTTTTTTATTGAATTAAACAAAAAATTCATAATAGATATAGATTTTAACAATAAGCACAATCAAAGTTATTGGTTATCCAACCATTTGACCCATAGACAAAAAGTCAATGATAGATGATAATTTTGACATTTTATAACAATCAAAATGCTTTTACCGCATATAAGGCACTTTGATCAAGCTAGACAAAGTAGGTAATGGATCGTAAATTTGACATTTTGCCATAATCAATAAGTTTTAACAAATATGATGCATTTCTACCAAATTAGAGAAAATGTTAGTAATTGACAATAAATTTGACTTTTTTTACCAAATTACATGATAAGGTGGTAATAGATGGAAACTTTGGCACTTATCACAATCAACAACCTTTACCAAATGTTGAAAACATATACTAAATTAGAACCATCCTATTAAATTAGATTTTAAAAAATGGTACTGAATGATAAATTTGACATTTTACCACACTTAGTGAGTGCAATTGGTGACCATGCAAGTCAAATGGCTTTTAGAGTGAGTACATGCATAAAAGATATACTCTTTAATGTTAAGTGATCTTTAATGTTACTATTAGATATTTCTCATGAATTTTGATGATAATAAAAAGAAAAGAATGCTAATGAATTAACAAGTATGCAGGTATTCTTAAAAAGTTTGAAATTGCAAATTGAGTTATTTTCATAAACCTATACAAAAAGTTTATTGATTGAAAAAGAGATAAGTTTGAAAATCTTTAGAAAATGTTTCAAAAGGTTTTATAAGAAGAATCGATACAACATTTTAAAAACTTGTTTAGAGACTTCGAAGAAAAGAATATTGATATTCTTCAGAAGGTTATTCGGATAATTAGTCTAAAAGAGTAATATTGAAAATTAACACATCAGATTCAAAGTAAACAAGGCCTAGCTCCATTAGATTAAGTGTATTAAGGAAATACACTTAATCCCATTTCACTTAAGATAGAATTAAGAATCCATTGGGATTATTTTTTAAGCGAACGTATCTTTGGATAAATCAAGATAATATCTTATATTGCATAAAGATAAGGCTAGTTTCGGATTTTATAGGATTTCAATTTTAAAGCTAAAGCTTATCTGGAAATTGTTGATCTATCATATCTTACCATTAATTTCAAATCTAAAGCTTAGCTGAAAATTGCTAATTAAGCATATCTTACCAAGCTTAGAGGATCAGATTTAAATTTCACAATACCGAGATCTTCTAAAAAATATTTATGGATTACCTAAGTGCTGAAAAAGATAAACATGATTTGAAGATATTTCTCAACATATTTAGCCATTGGAAGACTCAAGTATAAAAGGGGAAGTGATTCAAAATTGTTAGCATAAATATGAGAAGCAAAATTACACATACACTATACTTGGATCATAAGCAATTTCTATTATCTAAAAGAGCATAGAACGATTTTCAAATATTTCTTCAGAAAGTTGAACTGAAGAGGATTTCTCATCAATCATTTGAGATTAATATTGTTATTCTCACTTGCTTTTTGTAAAATTTATTTATTGTTTGAGTGTTGAGAGAAGTTAGATTATACTCTGTAGATTTGTAATTAGCCTAAATTGTAGAGAAGCTAAATAGGCAAGGCAAAGTATAGTAAAGCTCATGTGTCACAAGTGCTTCTAAACTTCTCATAATTTTGATTTAGTAGATTAAGTGGAACGACACTAGTAAAGTAAACCAAGTCCCCAATAGTGAAGTTAGAAGAGAACAATAGGTAAAAGGCTGAAGCTTTATAAATCCTAAGCTTAATATTCTCTTTCCTTATCTGTTTTAATTTGCGCTATTTAATTATGTTATTTTTGTCGAATTATTAAAGTGCGACTGTTCACCAAATTAAGTTATTAAGAAGGATATTTTTAACTTAGGTTGAAAAAGTTTCAAAAAGTTTAAAGATATCAATTCACCACCACTCCCCACCACCCCTACCTACCTCGCTCTTGATATCTTACATGGGACCAACAATTATAACTAGAGGTCAAATTACACGTGACCTTAGTCAATAATACAAAGCAAGAAAGTATGTAATAATAGGAATCAACTTTAACAGATCGAATCAAGCTTACCCAAAAACAGTTTAGGGTTTATAACAAGAAAAAATAATAACATATGTATTTTTTAGCATTTTCTTATGTATTCAAATGATCAAAATGAATAAAGGGTATGATGAATTTATGAATTAGATATTCGTACGAATCATAGAAACAAATTATGGTTGATCAAATCCTAAGGTCATTATGATGCATGACTATAGGAAATAATTAGATCGTTAAAGAGGATGCAATATAATACACGAATCTCAATAATGGATTATACACTACGATCTCATAAGAGATCAANCCTCCCCCTTAGGTGTACCATTCGAGCCACCTATTACCTATAAGTCATCTTAGAAGCATGAAAGGAGTCATACCCTGGTGACACTTCTCACCTTCCTTAGACCTCTTCTCTAAATTGGAGCTAGACCCAAATCATCCACCTACTAACAGGGGCTCCGCTCTGATATCATTTGTAATGCCCCAAGTCAAAAGTAATTAATAACCAAGCCAATAAATACTAATGGACCCGTTTCAACCACTTAGCCCAAAAGTTTCAAGCTTGTGTTAATAAACTGTTTACAACCATAGCCTTATAAACTAGTACCACAACCTTACAGGATTCATATAAAGCACTTAACCATAAGGTCTCACATACTATCAATACTTTTTTATAAGCACAAAACCTTATATGATTAAGAACGATAAAAAAGACATAATAATAAAAAAGGATTTACAAGAACATACCAAGTACCTAAGATAACTAAAACTACACAAAATGGAAAACTTATTAATTAATGAATATAACATAAATGAACATAAGAAAGGAGGAAGGTCACCAAGCTTGAAAAGGTCGATTGATTGAGGACTAGTTGTAAACTAGTTACACGTTGGTCAACCATGGTTCACTAAGATTTAGGCCACTTTGGTTGGTCTCAAGTCTTCCAGTTACTTCTTAAGTCCTTCTTATCGCATCTTTAGCCTATTTTGATATCTTAATTAATAACCAATATATTGTCTACATCATAACCCCTCCCTTAGAAAATGATTTAACTTAAATCTCAAACTGTAATCCTCTAGAATCAAGACTATCCTACAAAAACCAAACTTGAAAATTTTACAGCTACTTAATAGAATTCTTGATGCTTCCAATGATCTACATTCCTTCGACTCATGATGGACGCTTTCAATCAAACTTATTTGAAATGGATCATCAAGATGCAACTGTTTTAGCACCATGTAATGGACCTTTCCATGTCTTATGATGGCTAAATTTATGAAGGTCCTTTAAGTTGAACCTATGATGGACCTTTCAACATCATTGACCCTAAAAATTGGTTATATGGAATCTCTAGACACATGTCAAGTAAAGACTGCAAAATGAAAAAGAGTTAAGCTATGGAGGTACTAGGGTAACCTCAGTATAGCCACTTCGATGCGTAAGTTAGAAATCTGTTTGGAAAAAGGTGAAATATAAGAGAATAACTAGAGTGTAAGTAGCTGGAAGAACCTTACAATAGGTAGTTACTTAATAACTGTTGCCTCTAAAATACACACATGCATGCCTTTTGAATTTTGGACCACTCCTTAATTTTAAGGAACGTAGATGGCATTCCGGTAACTAATGGGTAGTTACTCTTGTAAACAATCCTAACTGTTCACGCCCCTTGTTCAAATTTGAACTCCTCCCAGTTGACCAATTTTCAATGAGCTCCATATCCTTTAGCTGAGCTAATAGTGCCTATCTGACCTGCTTGACCCTAGCTATTCATAATTATGCAGATGAATATTTAGCTCATTAACTTCTCGAGTCGATCAATTCTTAAGAAAATGATTGTAATAAATTAAGAGGTCAGGGTACATCACTTTAGGTTGGTTCAAGCTTGAGATGACCTAGGGAAAAATCCCTATTAGCATTTGCCTCCGACTCTCCTTGATAAGTTTATCAAGTGGAGGAAAAGTATTTTGCTAGAATGATCTTTTAATACAGATCTTCAACACATCAAAAATGGATTTTAAGACATCTAATCTTCATATCTAAGCTAAGTGTTCTGACCTTATTCATAAGGTCATAACATTTTTCTCCTAAAAACATATGATCATGTCAAACCCCACGCACACCCTCAGTACTATAATTTAATTATGACCATCCAATTTTTGTTAGGCTCGCATAATTGAATGGCCAAAGATGGTTTGTAACTGTACTCTATGCAAATCCATAAGTTCTCCTTTAAACTTCTTGTCATCTTTTTATTCTTTTAATTCCAACTTCTTCTTTTTCTCCTTTCTCCCACTTTGCTTCTTCAATTACTTCATGCTCATAATCTTTTCTTTTCCTTCTTCTTTTCAACAATCCCTATCCTTCACAACACTAACACTTCAACTCACATTCCCTCTTTCAATCATACTGCTAAGGTAATCATGTCTTTCAATCACATTCCCTCTTCTACTCAATCAGATGACTCAATTCATGCCTAGTAGCAAAGCTAAGAATTGACCACCACACATAGGGCATGTGGTTTACCTCCTCAAAAAGATCACACCAGTGAACACTTATGGTGATTACCTATGGGACTTGTTAGGAGTTATAGGTTTAGTTAGATTTTATGCCCTTAGGGCATGGAAGGTTAGAAAACTTCTCTTTTATGAGTACCCATTAGATAATGAGGGTAACACCTAAGCCATTCTATTGTATTAGGGTATCGAGTATGATATGAGCCCTAATGGAGTTGCTAGCATAGTGATGGAAAAAGAGTTCAATACACCGAAGCTTAATTTCTAATCAACCCCTCGAAGTTATAGAATAGAGAGGCTACAGCCGTATGAACGTATCAATTCGCTAGGTGATTTCGAATTTGTCCTCTTTAAGAAGTACTTGGAGGTTGGTTTGAGATTTCCTTTTTCCCTTTTTCAGATATCTTACTTTACATATCATCACATTTGTTCTTCTATGTTGCCTCTGAACTCTTATAAACTAATGGTCACTTTCAAATGCATTTGTGAGGACTTAGAAGTTAAGGCCATTGTGACCTTATTTCATTATATTTTTTCACCATAAAAATGGGCGATAGATGGTTACATTTGTGCTCGACCTCATAGGAGGATTTTGATAGGGTTAAAATCCTCTATTCATGACTAGAAGCAAAAGTGGGTTGTAGTTAGGTCTGAAACTAACCTAGAATTTCCTACAGTTTGGAGTCACCTTATCAAGTAGACAGATATCAAGAAATTACTCCTTAATTACCAAAAGGCTTCTAACACTGTCATGGAAGCTTACAACAACAATTGGTTTCTTTGGGATGCCAACACCATCATTGATAAATATTCCTATGGTGCTCTAATCTTTCCCAAAGATGAAGTGAGAGCTCCTAAAGGTGCTAGTGTCACTTAAAGCAAAGATGTTGAGGGTACTAATGAAGATATTATTGTTGACTAGAGTATAAGCTATTTGTGGTTTTACCGTACTGAATGAGCTTGCAATAGGAGGGACCTTCACATCTACTTCAAGAGCTGAGTGTTCTTCCTTGCTCGTGCTTGGCATGGTACCTATAAGTTATTTTATTTGCCTTTTCATATTTCCTTAACCTAATCCTTTGATCTTTCTTTATAGATATGCCGCTAAAAGACCATAGCTCGAAGGATCTCTTTACTCGACTAAAAGCTAGTAATGTAGGGAAGAAAGAGGATGTTAAGAAAGTTCCCATAAAGCCATCCATGAAGTCCACTACCACCACCAAAAGTGTTAAGGATACTCGGCCAACAAAAGTTACTTTGAAAAGGAAGGTCACAAAGGTTACTAAGTCAAAAAAGCAACCTAATGCATATGATATTTTACCTTTAAAAAGGGATCCAATTAAGAGAAAAGCTACTGATGAAGCTCAAAAGAAGGATGATAAGCTTGAAGGAGGCTCAAAAGATCTAAAGAAGGCCAAAGAAGTTCCTATTGTCTTGCCAGAACCAATGACTCCATCTTGGAAAGAAAACAAAGAAAGTTCTTCAATTCTTTCTTTCCTAGAATGTTAACACCGTCAACCATGCTGTAGGAAATGGGAAGGTGCTTTAGAACTGGTGGGGAATATCTGAATTCCCGAAGATGTTGGTCTCCTTACTAATATTGTTAAAATTTTACCAAAATTCCGATTGCCTTAGAACTAGTGAAGGTTTATGATGTAAGGACTTTCACCTTATCGATTTCAAGTAATGTTTTTGTCTCCTTTTTTTACCTTGCTTTTGCTTTATAAAGTTCCCAGCATCTATTGATGATTGTTGAAGCTCTAATAGAGGGGAAGAAAGAAGTAAGGCTTATCTTGTTGACTTCTATTACTCATCAATCTGGTTTTGCTAATAATGTTTTGTACTTCCTTTTCAAATTGCTAAAGATTACAAATATCAAATTATCAATCTTAAATTCGAGCATTCAAAGCTCCACCAAGAATAGGGGGAGGAGAAAGTGAAGTTAGAGGAAGAAGTCAAAAATTTGAAGGAGAAGGCCAACAAAGGGGTCAAATTCAAAGAGGAAAAGGTGCTACTCTAGCTGATGAGCAAAAGAAAAGTATCCCGCTCATCTCGAACTTATAGAGGGCACAAAATGATGCGAAAAGCCTCAAAGGTAAACACACTGAAGAAGTTGCTCACTTACAGAGCTCATGTGATAAGCTAAAGGCCAAAATTATAGATCTCGAAAAGGATCAAGGTTCAGGCTATGATAAAGCTTATGAGAAGACCTTTGAGGACATCTAGCATAGTTAAGAATATATTAATCTTATGGCCAAGAAGGTACCGAATGGGGTGAATCTAGTTTAGGATGAGATTCTGATCCATTACCCCAACTATTATCTCAATTGCCTAGGCTTTGCCAAGCTAGGTCAAAAAGAGGAGTTGCCCACTACTGAAGGGAATGCCGCTGAAGCCGAGGTGGAAGACTAACCTACTAAAGACACCAATACCCCTATGATTAGTCCTATTGATGTCTAAGAAACTTTTGATGCTCTTGAAGTTTCCAAGACTCTTGCTCCAAATCCTCCTTCCAATTTTCTTACTGATTCTAATCAAGCTCCTAATGATCAAACTCCAGTCTCTAACCAATTTATGAAGAACTAAAGCATCCTTTCATTTGATGTTCTATTTGTTGTTTCTTTTCCTTACTCCTAGGTTGGTATGCCAACCATAATTTGATCTAAAGACAATTTGTTGAACTCTTACAAAGGCCTCCATAAGGACTTGTTTATCTTTTTTCTTTTTATGTTGCATTAAAATTTGGCTTGCTTTTATTTTAGCTCGTAGTTATTTATTAACTTAGGGTTGTCGATATGTTACTTGCATTTGCTTCATGATTTTTGTGAGCCCTTTAATTTGTTATTGAACAATCTATGGCTTTTGTTTAGCTCATTGTCCTTGTTTACAGTTAGACTTAGAGCATTATGCTCGTAGCTAACTAATAGCTTAGAGGTTCCAAGTACCCCATTGTCTATTTATTAAACTTAGAGCTTTTAGGTTTGTAGTAGCTCCTTGTCGATTCTTTAGATTTAGAGAATTATGCACATCATTAATAGATCACTTAGAGCTTTTCAAATAGCTCATCATCCTTTCTTAAGACATATAGCGATTGTACCTGTTTCTCTTAGAAGGGTTTAAGGCTTTATATCCTATCATCTAAGTTCTTCTCTAGATTAAGAGATTTACAAACATCCATTTCTCATCGTCCTTCAAATATAGGACCTATGGGTAACGCTTTATGTGATTTGCTCGTCACCCTTTGTAAGTAGGGTTATGAGTACTGTAAACACCTCATTTTTTCTCTCTTATTCATTTTAGAATTTCCTTAAATAAAGAAAAGGATCTTAATTTAGAAAAAATACAAAAAATTAGAAAATTGAAAGAAAATGAAAAAAAATTAAATTGAAAATTGAAAAAAATAAATAAATAAATTGAAAAATGAAAAAATAAAAAAAATAGAAAGATAGAGTTTTCAGTATGATAGATTTTCTTTTTTTTTTTCTAGCAAAATAGAATTTTCTTTAAGAACATAGAAATCTCTTATTTTTTAGGTAAAATGGATTTAGGAAAATATTTTTTTAAGAAAATAAAATTTTAGAGTTGTGTTGGGACTATTAGCCTTAGATTAATTTATTTTCTATTTAAGTATTTTTTTTTCATTTTATAAAATAAATTAGGTTGCATTATAAGATTAGTAGAATTTAGTCGCAATAATATTCAGGGTACAGGCTAACAGCCCATTAATATAACACTTGGTCTTGTATTAAGGAATGGGTTAGAGGTTGCAAGTTTGAATCCCCCCATGCACATTAGGTGCATTTTGTTTTTGTCTTCACCTAAGCCATGTATTGTGCTCCTATTGAATGTGTGCTACCTAATTGAAACGTAGTTATTAGCCATTTAGCCACATGGCACCAAGTCTACTTCTTTTTTTTTTTTTCTCTTTGCTTTCCTTTTCCCCCATTTTCCCATGCTTTTCACGCATGAACAACTTGACCCCCATACTTGGCCACAATCTTTCATGCATTTTACACACAATCCTATCGATTTAATGAAAGGTTCGCACAATGCACATGGCATAATTTAAGTTGAACAAAAAATTTGGTCTTAGTTCATCCATTTAATTGGTCAAATCTAAGCTAGAAAAGTATAGAAAATCAACTCCGCAATTGTAGCTTCATATTCATCCGAACATGATCTAAGCAAAATCGAAGCTTCCAACAAGTGTTTTTAACAAGATTGAAACTCCTTAATTGCATCTTAACCACTCATTTCACCCAAATCATCACGGATTCACATTCAAGTTTGTCAAATGACTATTAATTCAAAGATTGCAAATTAATCCATTTTTTGGACTTGGCGATTAAAATCAAATGTCAACAAGTATAAATAGGTCCTGGGCATTGGTTTTTTATCATCAATCTCAGCTTTCGTCCTCTCCATTGCACATTCTTGAAACTACCCATCCCTCTTTTTCTCTCTATGCATTCTCTCTCTCTTTCTTTAAAATTTTAGCTTCCTTAGCCATTTTCGAGATAAACTAAAGCTTCTAAGAGACTCTCCATGGCAAGAGCTTTTGAACCATATTAATCTCACTCTTTGCCATGGCCTTCAAGCTCAAAACCAAACACGTAAGGTTTTCACCAACCTCCACCACCACGTAACCTTTCCAACCACCACTTTCTAGTGGTTATCTCCACAAACTACCAACATGGAGAGCCCCACAGCATCCTAAAACCCCCAGACGATACCTCCTTACACTCCAACAACATATACCCCCTCTCTCTCTCATCCATAACTACGCCTAACACCCACCACCCAAGAATTGCCTCCTTACACCATAGCATCGTTCATACACCCATATTCTCCAATAAGTACCCATGAAAATGTATTTACCTAATGAAAATCATTTCAGAATCACCCAAATCAAGTTGGTTGGTCACTGCTTCCCCTTCTCTCTATCTTTCTCTCACTCCCTCCCTCCTTAGTCTAGTCACGTGTGTGGCACGTATGGCCCGACCCGTGTTCCAACCCGATCCAATCGCCCTTAACCTATGCTCCAAGCTTGGTTCGATTCCCCTTCTTTTTGTATATTTTTTTCTCTTTTTTTTCTTTCATTTTCTTTTTCTCTT
This sequence comes from Lumnitzera littorea, assembly GCA_024138015.1. Classification (NCBI taxonomy): domain Eukaryota; kingdom Viridiplantae; phylum Streptophyta; class Magnoliopsida; order Myrtales; family Combretaceae; genus Lumnitzera; species Lumnitzera littorea. Next base: position 48,489,824 of record JAMXBB010000009.1, on the reverse strand, counting down.
CTTTTCTTTAATATTTTATTCTACTATAATTAAAAAAAAAAAAGAGAGAGAGAGAATAGAAAAGAGAGATGAAAAAAAAATAGAGAAAGAGAAAGGAAATTTTTATTTTATTATTTTAACATGTTTCGATAAAAAAAAACAATAAATAAATAATTAAAAAATAAAAAAGAAGAAATAATAATAATTTCTTATTCACTTAGAAAAATTATTTTCAAAAATAAAAATTTAATTCACCCTTTTCAAAATTAGGGCTTCTTTTAGAATTTTACAAAAAAGAATAAATCACCAAAATTAGGACCATTTTTAAAGTTTTCTTTAAATAAAACCAAACAAATAAAAATGTAAACTTGATTATTTTCCAAAATTATAAAAGATCAACCCATTAAAAATTTTATAAAATGAACTACGGAAGTCTAATTCTAACTAGTGAATACATAGGCATCCATACGTAACTACATGATGACTTAAAATATAAAAAAAAAAAAAATACCCCTTGCAAACAATTTTTTCCTTACACTTTGTAAATAATTGTAATTTTATTCATTTCTTTACTTGTAAATAGAAATTATTTTTCTTAAGTTAGAAGGATAATTTGAAAAACAAAACTAAATTTGAAAGGTTAATATTAATACCGTTCAGGTTTAATAAGTTAGTCTCCGGATCTAAAAACTCTGGTTTTTAAATCATTTTAAAAAAAAAATTAGTTTTTACATAGCCTAGTAACTAAATTATAACCGATCTACTCAATTTGTTATAACTTAACTTTTTTCCGATCCTGATCGAGTGGTGACTTCGAAATTTTTTTAAAATTAAAAGAGAACCAAGTTTTCCTTAGTCTCTAGTCGAGGATTTATATCAAATGGATATAGGATTTGATATAAATCATATTAAGGAAAATATTGAAAATAAAAAAAATTCAAGCTTGATAACTTGGTAACTATACTAAGGACTATTAAGAGGTTTAGCCATCTAAACCTTTCAAAATTAAATTTCTCCTTCAAAATACCTATGTTATTTTTTGTATTTATTTTCTTGTAAACATTCTTTGTTTTAGTTGTAACATTTACTTTTGCATGCAACATACTTAGGATATTAGGGGGCTGATTGCATCAAGGATGCAGGGTAGAAACAATCAAAGCTAGGTCGTCTTTAGACCTTAAGATAAGAGGCCATTGTATAGGCTCCAAGTATAGTCATATAGCTACCACTCGAGGTTAATTAGGCCACCTCACTTATCTTCAATGTGACTAATGAGTCATTTCGTAAAAAAACGTATGAAGTTATAGAGCTTAAGGACCTTTAGAACCCACCCAAGTTGCATACACTTAAACCATGAGTTAATACACTACTCATAAAAGTTGTAACTCTACTAATATTAGAGTGTTTTAGAAACGTAATCATTTTTTTTTCCCAAACAATAGGGTTACAACTTAAAGGATGATGCATTAACCTAATGGTTTTAGCATCTGCATACTTCCATGTGCATTCCTTTGTTTCATTAAATAAACGATTCTTATCCATAAAATGTCTAGGCCTATAGATAATGGTAAGTAACCAATGAGTGAACAATCAAAGAGTCAATCGGTAACCAAATGTCTCAGGAATCCATAAATAGTTTATGAAAGCTGAAGCTACCTATTGAAAGTAAAGGGCTAAATGCATTAAAGCCTCTAATTGAGCCTTATTGGCCTAAGTTGAAGAAAGCGAAAAGACTATGAATTGGGCTTTAGAGATGTTAGACAAAATTACAGCTCGAGTGTATAGGCTTAAGTGAAGTATGTGTAGGTTTGAGGTATTTGAAAAAGTGTTGGCTCTTCTTCATCTCAAAAGAAACAAATTATCAAAAATGAAAGTTATCCTTGAATTTTTATCACTAAGGTAAGCAAAAATCAACTTACAAGATTAGGGACTTTAGATGTAGTCAAAAAGCTTTGAATAAATATCAAGTTTCATTAGATAATAAGTGAGAATAATAATTTGGCTCCCTTTTTGTCATGATAATGAAAGTTCCCTATAGCATATTATTCTTTATTCTTTAGTTTTCCTCTTTTGTAAATAAGCCATCAATAGCATTCATCTAACCATTGTTCTATATGTAAATAAATTATGTAGGCTTGTACATAGAATCCTAAGTAAACGATTCCCCATTTGTAATTTGATCATTCAATCTCTGCCTTGCTTTTATCTCTTGTAAAAAAAGGAAAAATAGGAGAGAAAGTTTCTAAGGGTTACAAATTCTTATAGGCTTGACCCAAACATGAACCCTTAGCCCATTAAGGTAACTAAACCCCTCGGCCCATTAAGGTAGTCAACCCAAACGTGAACGATCAACCCGTTAAGGCAACCAACCCAAACACTAACCCCTTACCCAATTAAGGTAATCGACCCAAACACCAACCTCCTGACTTGTTAAGGCAACAAACCCAAATACTAACCCCTCAACCGTTAAGACAGCCAACCCAAACACGACCCCTTGACCCATTAAGGCAGCCAACCCAGACATGAACACTTGGCCTGCTAAGGCAGCTAATCCAAAACATAACCACTCAACCCGTTTAGGCAACCAACTTAACAACTAACACTCGATCTATAAGGTAGTTGACCTAAACACAAACTCCGACCCATCAAAGTAGCCGAACCAAGCCAAAACCCTTGGTCCATTGAAAAAACTAAGTCCTACCAAAGTCCGATACAACCTTAGTTTCTTTAAAATGCAATGAGACCCTGTCCTAAGCTTAACCTCGGGTCCAAAGGCAATTCATAAGCCCTTCTACCTCAAAAGATACTAACCCATTCGACTCTAAAAAACCGAGCATGAAATTAAAGGAAAGTTGAGGAGTACTAAGATCTATAAGTCTAGAGCAATTAAGAACACGAAAGGTCCAAGAAAATTGCTCCTTAAAATTTAATTTTTAAAAGGGCATATTTCAAGAAACTGAGGGGCAAAGTCAATCTTTACCCTAGGGCAAATCAATAAAGATTCATACATAAGGAATTGATAACTCACTTTTAAAAGGTTTAGAATGAAAAGAGGTAAATTGTGTCCTACACACTAACCCTTAAACACTTTAAAAGTTGAGTGACATCATGGTGAGGAGTTTTAGACTCATTCGTTTAATGAGGTCCATTTTGAACATGATACACAGATTAAAATGAAGTTAGACATTTGTTTTCAAATGTCAAACACAATTATCCTTTTTTAACTCCGTTGAACCAATTTGGAGTGTTTTCAAATGTAAACCCTATCAAGAACCACCCCAAACTAATGCAATTTGAAGGTTAGGATCATTGATTAAGAAAAAAGGATAAAACTGATTTATGTTTATCTTAGTGATAAAAATTTAAGGATAACTTTCATTTTTTTATAATTTGTTTCCTTTGAGATAAAAAAGAGCCAACACTTTTTCAAATACCTCAAACCTACACATACCTCACCCAAGCCCATATACTCAGAATCCATGGATTTAGGGCCTTGAATCTCTTAAAGACAAAGACTTGACAATAGAGATAGTCACTTTTAGGGCCAAAGAAAAGAGAGAAGAGTAAGAAATAATGGGGCAAAGTAATAAATAAGAGAAAAAAGAGAGAAGAAGAAGGGAAGAGAAGAAAAAAACAAAAACAAAAAAAAAGAAAAAGATTTGCAAATCATGCTTGTATGCAAGAGAAGCCCCAACCAAAGTGCTCCAAAAACACAAAGCCCTGAATCACATTCTCAATCTAAAAACACAAAGCCTACATATCCATCCCAAATCATAAACAAAAAACCCCCTTACCCATCTTAAATCACAAACCCAAGGCCATCCTAGCCACAATACCACCTATACTTAATAAAAGTTTTTCTAATCATAAGAAATAATTTATCTTAAATAAAAATTGTTTTTAGAACTGGGGCAAGCATACTTTTAGTTTTTCCTAAATGTTCTTGACTTGTATACTCAAGTTAGATAAAAGTATTTCTTTTAAATAGGCTCTCTCATTAGTCCCTTTTGAAACCATTTGACCAAAAGCCTAATTCATAATATTAGACCTAAAAAGACCTAACAAATTGATCAAAGCGTATCACCTATAAAATGGACTATAATTTTTGGAACAGTAATCAAAAGTGTAATCTAAACTAAGAGTGTAATCTAGACCAAGAGTAGGCAAGGAAGTCCTCTTCAACTAGATTAATCATGAGTTGCTTATTCCTTAAGAAATGAGTGTTTAAAATCACAAGTCCCTACCAAGATGCCTAACATCAAGTCAGGAGACATTTTCAAAGACTAAGAAAAATATGAGACGCCCTACATAGTTAGCAAGGAAGGGTATGGTTTTAGCACTTGCTCCTTAAATAAGAATTTATGCCCATTAACAAACTTACATGGAAAAAGAGAGAGAGAGAAGGAAAAGATTTTTTTTTTATAAGTTTCTCCATCCATTTTCAAATCTATGTCAAAAGCTTTTAATATTGTTACACCTTTTAAGTAGACCATAATAGTCTAAGTCATTCTCCATGATGTGGTTTTCCTCATGATTAATGTCCATTAACTCTTTCTCAAATCAAGGGATATTATCCTTAGTGCCTTTTTCTTCATAAATGGTTTTTAAATAAATTCCTTGTTTGTAAATTTTTCAAGTCAAGAGGTTTTTCAAATTGATTATATTCCCCACTTTTTACTCCTTTAATTGCCATTTAGGGTCGTAAGCCACCCCATGGGGTGCTCTCCTCTCTTTGATTCTCCTTTGAAGTTATAGCTAGCTCATAGAGTAGTGTCTCAATTCAAATATTTATTTAAGGTTTTAGCGAGCCTATAAAGCACTTCCCATCACAATTTCTTTAGGGTTTTAACAAACCCATAGAGTACTTCTCATCAACAATCTCTCTTTAATGTTTTGGTAAGCCCGTAAGGTGCATCCCTACATCAATTTCTCTTAAGGTTTAGTAAGCCCATAAGGAACTTCCCTCCATCAATTTCTCTTAAGGTTTAGTAAGCCTATAGGGTGCTTCCCTTCATCAATTTCTCTGAAGATTTGTAGGATGCTTCTCATCACCTATTTCTTTTAAGGTTCTAGTTAGCTCATAAAGCATTATCCCGACTTACATCTCCTTTTAGCTTCTATCTAACTCATACAGCATTGTCTTAACTTACATCTTTTTTAGGGTTTTTGCCAGTTCAAGGAGCGCTTTACTCATTCGCCTAGATTAGTCAACTCAAAGAAGCACTATTAGGTCTTTAAATCGATTATCATTGAAGATTGCTAGCCCCCTAGAGACGCTCTCACCTAGGTTAGTTAGCTTAGAAAAGTATGATCGGGTTTCAATTTGCTATTTAAGGTTTTAGCCATCTCAAGGAGTGCTTTACCCATTCAATTAGATTAGTCATCTCAAAAGGGTACTACTAGGTTTTCAAATCAATTATCATTTAGGGTTGCTAGTCCCCTAGAGACGCTCCCGCCTAGCTTAGTTAGCTTAAAGGAACACAACTAAGTTTTAATTTGCCATTTAGAGTTTTAGCCAACTTCAGGAGTGCTTAACCTATTCACTTAAATTAGTTAGCTCAAAGGAGCACTATTAGGTTTTCAAATTGATTCTCATTTAGGGTTGCTAGTCCCCTAGAAACGCTTCCACTTAAGTTAGTTAGCTCAAAGGAGCACGACTAAGTTTTAATTTTCCATTTAAGGATTTAGTTAGCTCAAAGAGCGTTTTACCCATTCACCTAGATTAGTCAACTCAAAGGAGTACTGTGAGGTTTTCAAATTGATTATCATTTAAGGTTGCTGGTCCCCTAGAGACACTCCAGCCTAAGTTAGTTAGCTTAGAGAAGCACAATCAAGTTTCAATTTGCCATTTAGGGTTTTAGCCAGCTCGAGGAGTGCTTTACCCATTCGCCTAGATTAGTTAGCTCAAAAGAGCACTACTAAATCTTTAATCAATTATCATTTAAGGTTGCTAGTCCCTTAGAGATGCTCCTACCTAAGTTAGTTAGCTCTAAGGAGTATGACCAAGTTTCAATTTACTATTTAGGGTTTTAGCCAACTCAAGGAGTCTTTACCCATTCACCGATTAGTCAACTCAAAGGGACACTACTAGGTTTTCAAATCAATTATCATTTAGGGTTACTAGTCCCCTAAAGACACTCACACCTAGCTTAGTTAACTTAAAAGAGCACGACCAAGTTTCAATTTGCCATTTAGGGTTTTAGCCAACTCAAGGAGTGCTTTGCCCATTCACTTAGATTGGTCAACTCAAAAGAGTACTATTAGGTTTTCAAAGTAATTCTCAATTAGGGTTGCTAGTCCCTTAGAGGTGCTCACACCTAGGTTCGTTAACTTAGAGGAGCACAACTAGGTTTCAATTTGCCATTAAGGTTTTTAGCTAACTCAAGGAGTGCCTTACCCGTTCGCCTAGATTAGTTAGCTCAAAGGAGCACTATTAGGTCTTTAAATTGATTATCGTTTAAGGTTGTTAGTCCCCTAGAGATGCTCCCACTTAAGTTAGTAAGCTAAGAAGGGCACTACCGAGTTTTAAATTGATTATCATTAAGGGTTGCTAGTCTCTTAGAAATGCTCCCACCTAAGTTAATCAACTCAAAGGAGTACAACTAGGTTTTCTAAAATCGAATATCATATAGGGTTGCTAGTCCCTTTAGAGACGCTCCAGCCTAAGTTAGTCGACTTAAAGGAGCACGGCTAAGTTTTCTACAATCAATTCTCATTTAGGGTTGCTAGTCCCCTAGAGACGCTCTTGCCTAGGTTAGTCAACTCGATGGAGTATAGCGAGGTTTTTTAAAATCGATTCTCATTTAAGGTTGCTAGTCTCTTAGAAACACTTCCACCTAAGTTAGTTAGCTCAGAGGAACACTATTAGGTTTTAAATCAATTCTCATTTAAGGTTGTTAGTCCCCTAAAAACGCTTCCGCCTAAGTTAGTTAGCTTAGAGGAGCACTACTAAGTTTCAAATTGATTATCATTTAAGGTTACTAGTCTTTTATTGATGCTCCCATTTAAGTTATTCAGTTTGGAGGAGTAAGACCAGATTTGCCAAATCGATTCAGGCTTTCAATTCAACTCTTATTTAGGGTTTTAGCTAGCTCAAGGAGCGCTTTGCCTATTTGCCTAAGTTAGTCAGCTTAAAGGAGCACAACCAAGTTTCAGATCAATTAAGGTTGCTAGTTCCTTAGAGACACTCCCGCCTAAGTTAGTCAACTCAAAGGAGCACAATTGGGTTTCAAATTGATTTCCCCAACCAACTTATAAAATGCTATCATTTTAGTGTTCTTGCCAGCAGCATTACCCTCTCTTTATTATGGTTTTAGGGTTTTTGCCAGCTCATAAGGCCACTACCCTCCCCTCAATATCATTTTAGGGTTCTTGCTAGCTCATAGGGGCATTACCCTCCTCTTAGTATCGTTTTAGAGTTCTTATTAGCCCACAGGGGCACTACCCTCCATTTCAATATCTTTTAAGGATCTTGCCACCTCTTAAGGTGCTACCCTTCAGTCAACGTCACTTTTACGATTTTGCCGACTTTGAAAGTGCTTCCCTTTCTTCAAAATTTTCTAAGGTTATAATCAACTCGTAAGGTACTATACCATTCTAGAAACCCACTATTGTATTTCCACCAACTCTTAAAGCACCTTCCCTTTCCTTTATCTTCACCTTTCACTAAATCCCCAATGGATCAGGCTTAAAATAGCTAGCTAGTTAGCTAGCTGTAGCACCTTTTAGGGCAAATTTATTCTTAAGGCAGAAATGGTGTCTCTTTATTCTTGTGGCAAAGTTTTATTCAAACTTTATCACAAAAAGGAGTAGTAATAAACATCTCATTTTTGCCCCCTTTTCATTTTAAAATTTCCTTAAATAGAGAAAAAGGTCTTAATTCAGAAAATATATTAAAAAATATAAAATACAAAAAATTTGAAAATGAAAAGAAAATAAGAAAAAATTAAATTAAATTTTGAAAAAAATAATAAAATTGAAAAATGAAAAAAAAAAAAAAGAAAGAAAGAAAGAAAGAGTTTTTAAGAGAATAGATTTTTTTTAAGAAAATATAATTTTCTTTGGGAACATAAAAATTTCTTATTTTTTAGGTAAAATAGATTTAAGAAATTTTTTTTTAAGAAAATAAGATTTTAAAGTTATGTTGGGATTATTAGACTAAAATTAATTTATTTTCTATTCGAATTTTTTTTATTTTGTAAAATAAATCAGGTTACTTTATGGGATAAGTAGAATTTAGTTGCAATAATATTTAAGGCACAGTCCAACAGCCTAATTGGTATAATCCTCGGTCTTGTATTAAGGAATAGGTTAGAGGTTGCAAGTTCAAATCCCCTCATTCACATTAGGTGCATTTTGTTTTTATCTCAACCAAGCTACATGTCATGCTCCTATTGGATGTATGCTGTCCAATTGACATGTGGCAATCAACCATTAGGCCACATGGCTAACATGGTGCCCACATGGCACCACATCAACATTTTTTTTTTTCTCTTTTCCTTCCCTTTCCCCTATTTTCCCATGCTTACATATGAACAACCTAACCCCCACACTTTACCTCAATCTTTCTTGCGTTTTACATGCAATCTTATCAATTTAGTGAACAAATTGCACACTGCATAAGGCCTAATTTAAGTTGAACCCAAAATCCGATCTTGGTTCATCCATTTAATTGGTCAAATATAAGCTAGAAAAGCAAAGAAAATCAACTACGTGTTTGTAGCTTCATATTCATTTGAGCATGATTTAAGCAAAATCGACGCTTCCTATGAGTGTTTTTAGCAAGATTGAAACACCTTAATTGCATCTTCACCACTCATTTCACCCAAATCATCATGCATTCACATTCATGTTCATCAAATACCCATTAATTTGAAGATTGCAAATTGATCCATTTTTTGGACTTACCGATCAAAACTGAGTGTCAACAAGTATAAATAAGACCTGGGCATTGGTCTTCGATCATCAATCTTAGCTTTCATCCTCTCCATTACACATTCTCGACACTACCTATACCTCTTTCTCTCTCTACGCATTCTCTCTCTCTCTCTCTAAAATTCCAGCTTCCCCAACCATTTTCAAGATAAACTAAAGCTTCTAGGAGACTCTCCATGGAAGGAGCTTTTCAACCATATCAATCTCGCTCTTTACCGTAGACTTCAAGCTCGAAACCAAACACTTAGTGTCTCGGCCAACCTCCACCATTGCGAAACCCTTGCAACCACCACTTTTTGGTGGTTATCTCCGCAAACTACTAATATAATGAGCCTCACAACATCCTAAAACCTCTAAACAATACCTCCTAATACTCTAACATGCATCAGCAATAGCACGCGACCTCTCTCTCTCTCATCCACAACTACGCCCAACACCTACCACTTAAGAATCGCCTCCTTATACCACAACGTCATCCATACACCCATATTTTCCAATAAGTACCCATGAAAATGCATTTACCAGTGTGAAAATCATTCGAGAATCATCTTAATCAAGCTCAATTGATCACAGCTTCCCATTTTCTCTATCTTTCTCTCACTCTCTCCCTCCTTAGTATAGTCACGTACGTAACATGTGTGGCCCGACCAAAGTCCGAAAATTGAACTCACATTCCGACCCGATGCAACCAACCTTGACTTGCATACGCTCTAAGGTTGGTCCAATTCCCCTTCCTTTTGTGTTTTATTTTATTGTATTTTGGTTTTTTTTCTTGTTTTTCTTTCATTTTCTTTTTCTCTTCTTTTCTTTAATATTTTGTTCTACTATAATTCAAAAAAAAAAATCTAAAAAAGAGAGAATAGAAAAAAAGAGAAGGAAAAAAAAAAGAAAAAAGAGAAAAAAGATAAAGAGAAAGGAAAATTTTATTTTATTGTTTTAGAAAGTTTTGGTAAAAAAATAATAATTTAAAAAATAAGAAATAATAAAAATTGCTTATTCACTTTAAAAAATTATTTTCAAAAATAAAAATTTAATTCACCCTTTTCAAAATTACGCCTTTTAGAATTTTTCAAAAAAAGAACAAATCACCAAAATTAGGATCCTTTTTAGAGTTTTCTTTAAATAAAACCAAACGGATAAAAATGTAAAACCGATTGTTTTTTGAAATTAGAGAAGACCAACACATTAAAAGTTTTATAGAACGAACTACGGAAGTTTGATCATGACTAGCAAGTACGTAGACACCTGTATACAACTATAAGGCAACTTAAAATATAAAATTTCTCTTCCTCTTGTAAATAATTTTTTTCTTTCATTTTGTAAATAATTGTAATTTTATTCATTTCTTTACTTGCGAATAGAAATTGTTTTTCTTAAGTTAGAAGGGTAATTTGAAAAACAAAACTAAATTCAGAAGGTTAAGAATGGTACTGTTCAGGTTTAATAAGTTAGCCCTCAAATCCAAAAACTCTAGTTTTCAAATTTAAAAAAAAAAAAAAGAAATCGATTTTTACGTAGTCTAGTAGCTAAGTTATAAGTAATCCACCAAATCAATTATAACTTAACTTTTTCTCGAGCCTAATCAGGTGATGGCTCCAAAATTTTTTTCAAAATTAAAAGAGAATTGGGTTTTCCTTAGTCTCTAGTCAAGGGTTTATATCAAATGGGTAATTGAAAATTGAAAAATTCAGGCTCGACAAGTGTTTTGACTTTTTCCTTGTAAAGAAGGTCAATAAATGGCCCATTAACCATGTGCACTAGTATAGCTTGATCGGGACCTTTAGGTTGAGTATCTCTTGAATTACATTCATACTATTATGAAGAATACCAAAGTAAAGTATAGCACAAAATAAAGTTAAAAGACGTTAAATTAACGTACACTTCATTAAACAAACTATGAAACACTAACTTTCAAGTTGCTTAATTAGCATCGACAATTCATAACATCAACACTAGAACAAAACAAAATAAACATGTAAGCCAGCCATCTAACATTAAGAATTCAACAACATAATCATAAAACAAACAACATTCATAATTCACACAAATTTCAAACATGAAATTAGAAATTCATACACCTTTAACATGAAATTAGAAATCCACATATCTTCTCCAAAAGATTAATCACTCGAAGTAGAGCTTAAGTTGTCAACATTCTATGCCCAAAGAATGGGTTGTCCATTAAGTCTCTCCAATCTATAAGCTTACCCATTCCCTACCACCTCCTTCACCCTCATAAGGTCTTCCCAAGTTGGAGTTAGCTTTCCTTGACTTTCCTTAGCTCCTAAGGCCTCTAACTTCCTATAAACCAAATTGCAAGGTCGAAAACACTTATGCCTGACATGCTTGTCATAATACCGAGTCACTCATTGTTGATAAGCAATGAGATGAGCTTTAGCCAATGCTTGAGTCTCATAGATAATCTCTAAATTTGCTTAAATGCCAACATCATTATACCAAGGTCATAAGCTCGAACTCTCACACTTTCCGCTTGAAGTTTAATCAATAACACTACTTCAGACCCAAAGTCCAACTTTTAAGGAGTGTGGCCTGTTGAAGTTCTTTGTAGTCTTGTAACCCTACAAAACATTTAGTAGCTCGTCTACCTACTTACTGCCAACTCAGTTCACTCTCTTCTTCAAACTTTAAAGAATGACCTTACTCATGTCCTCTGCTTGTCCATTACTCTAAGGGTGCACAATTGATGTGTAGTATAATCTAATCTACTAAGCTTCACAAAATTCTCTAAACTTATTGTTGTCAAACTGTAGCCCATTATCTGTGATGATAACATAAGGTATCCCAAATCTAGTCAAAATATTACAAACCATAAAGGCCTTAATGCTCCGATCTATGATACTTGCTACTACCTCCACTTCATCCCAGTTTATGAAGTAATCCACTATAACAATGATGTATTGCCTTTATTTGGTGGTCTTCGGGAATGGGCTTAGAATATTTAGCCTCCATTAGGCAAATGGCTAGGGGTTGAATCAAATATGCACTTGGTGTTCTCTCGATTAGAGCATTTCTTCGACAATGATTACAAGTTTAAACCACACGAAGGGAATCCTTTTTCATCATAGGCTACCAATATCCAAGCCATAAAGCTCTCACGTATAGAGATTTGACCTTAACATGATTGCTACAAACTCTAATATGTAGGTCAAAAAGGATTTTTTTTGCCTCAGATGGTCGTAAACATCTTAAATAACACATACTCAACCCTTTCTTGTATAACTTTTCATCAATTTTCGTAAAATTGGCTACCTTATAGATGAGTCTCTAAGCTTCTTTGTTGTCTTAAGGCAAGACCCCATTCTTCAAGTAGTCAAGGATGGGATCCATCCAATAGTTTTCCATCTTTCTCTCCTATAATTCTAAACATTCTACAGGTTGCCTATCCATACTTTTCTCTGGTAAATATTCTATGAAAATTTTCTCATCCTAATTCAACAAACCTATGGAAGCCAATTTGGACAACTTGTCCACAACATAATTTTGCGATCTTGGAATTTTCACCAATTGAAAGGATTTAAAACTAGCTCTAAGCTCCTCAACTAGTTACAAGTAGTTAACTAATATTAAGCAAGCGCACCTAACGATTTGTAGTATAGTTTAGCTAAAATGAATATTGTTCCCATGAGGACTATGAGCATTAATACTGACTATTTCTTTATTATCTAACCGGTAAATTTGATTTCAGCAAACTAAATAAATTAGACTAATTTGTAGCTAATGATTAATCTAATAACTAATCAAGACTCGAATTAAAGGAATTAAACAAGAAAGCAATTACCTCAAAAAATTAACTTCAAGATTCAACTAAGGGATCGGCTTAAGGAAAGTAGAGTTGACCCATTTTAATAGCTCTCTCATTAAGCAATGAAGCCTTACAGATGAAGATGAAATAGAGAAGGAAGAAGAGAGACCTGCCCTTTTTTTCTATACAGTTACGTAAACCACAAAGATTTCAGAATGGTAGGGAACCCTTCCAGCCTTAGGGCTTAACAACGCTTTACTCACTACAGCCAGACAACCCAAGCAAAGATACAACTGATCTTGCTTCTCCTAGAATTATACATGTGACTTCTACTCATGATAATCTAATTTCATCTCTAATTTCTTTAACCAAGAGAATTCTCTAACAAAGTTAATAATTTTCTCAAGTCTATTAACCATAATCTTTAAATTACTTATTAAAATCTCTTCTCAATAGCATGATTAAAGATCGTATTAAAGAACAATGAATTCTCATAAAAATAACAATCAAGAACTGAAAAGACTTTGTAATTTATCTCTAAGCTTGTAATAATCTTCATCAATTATGCCTAGATTTAATCATACAAGCAATCTCTTGGTTTTCTTAACAATATCAAGTATTAGATCAATACTCTAGAGATATTAATCTAACACAATGAAAAAACACATAATTGAATCAAAGAAATCAAAGATTTTATTAAATCTAGTAAAACTCAGTGTCCTATGGTAACTCTAAGTTCCACAAAACCTAAATATAATGAAATTATGCGCTAATCATGGAAAAAGAATAATCTTGAACCAAATCTAATGAGAACATATAATCAAAAGCCATGAAAAATAAAGAAAATCTCTTGAATCTTGAAGCTTAGAGTGCATTGCCTTCTTGCATCTTTCTACCCTTAGAGTCTTTCTAAAGTTCATTTGCAAAAGTCTAACAAAAATCCCTTAAGAGCCCTTTTATAATGCATGCAAAATTCCTTCTTTACTATAGGTGACACAGTCGTAGCATTAGTTGTGTCACCTATATATTCCAAAATTTCAACATATATTTTTTTATCTTTTCAAATCTACTACTAGCACAATTTAGGACATGGTTGTATCACTTACTGTGGACTAAACTATTTAGCTCAAAAATCTTCCCTGTAATTGGCACAATCATGTCGCTGCTCACTTCACTGCTTATGTCACTTCCAAACTTTATAACTTCTTCATTTTAACTCCAAATTGAGTTAAACTTATTTTTGTTTTCTCATTTTCTTCCAAAGCACATTCCAAAACCTAGAAATCAAAATCTTAATTAAGTATCATTTCTAAAAATAAACCAAAATTTCAAAAAATATACTAAAATCACTATAATAAATATAATCAATTAAGAGCTTATCAAACTTCCTCACACTTAGGAATTTACTTGCCCTCAAGCAAATAGATCAAGGAAAGGTTTGGACAAGAAATTCTTTAATTAAAACTATCACTACTTAAGAGACTAGCCAAAAATTACACTTAATCCTACAAATAATTCAAAAATTAACCTACAACTTTCACTCAAAAGTTCTTTAATAACTTCCTTCCTTATACTTAATCTCTTTACAATGCTCAAAGGACATAAAGTACTAAAGTTCACAAGCTAATCTATGGATCATTTAATCAAGGATTCCTAAACTTAAAATCATATTTAACATCTCACCAACCAAGAAAAAGTCATAAAAATTTTAACCCACTTAGCTAAAATATATACAACTTTCTCTTCAATCTTGATAAGCACATAATTTAGAGTAAACATATTTGACATCCACTCATCTTCTAATCACTCCCCTATTATGTATTTTCATTGGAAGGCTTCAATTCAATTCATTTTATTTCATTCATGCATAATTCATTTAATTGGAGTCTATTGGTAGTGGAATTCAAACCTCACTCTTTTAACAGACCAAGGCAGACTCATACCAACTTATCCTTATATTAGCAGCGAGAAAGAACCTTTTTGAGAGACCAAGGTCGATCCTTACCAACATGACCTCTTTTTTTACCACTCTTTTTTTGTTTTCTTTAGCCTCTAACTAATTTGTGATTTTTCATGGAATTTTCAAAAGACAAATTTTCTTTATTTGTTTACTAAGAATTATAGAGCTCTAAAGATTTCCAAGAGAAATGTATACAGTAAAGTAAATTCGAAAATAGTCATGATAGCTCTCAACTAGTGATGTTGCTCTAATCCTAGGTCCTAAAATCCCAAGCCAAATAACCCGTAAGTTTACTCCACATAGATTTAACCAATCAACTCTAGCAAAGTGTAATTTAATTATTACCAATTAAGTATTAAATCACATTCAACATAACTCAGTAGAAGTTATCAATTTTCACATAATTGTAAGTTAACCAAGATAATTCGGTTAAATGTAAAAAATAAAAAAAAAATCACCTACTCTCTTAAATAACAATAATTTCCATATCCCCTTCTCCATAATTAAAATCGTACATTTTCCTCAATGTACAAAACTAAGTCACTCAAGAAAAAATATTCCAATACAAACATTCATGGGGTAAAAAAACATAAAAGTAGGGAAAGAAAACTAATACTTTCTTGAAATTTGGCATACACATATAGCAATTAAGAAGTTTAGATTTATCTTATCCAACTATACCTATCATTAGAAGCTTCAAATTTCGAGACCAATACCATGCAACAAGACCTACTAAACAAAAAATAAAAATAAAAGAAAACTAATATAAAATAAAAACATGAAACCAAAAAAATAGTCTAGAAATTAAACAAAGTCTTAAAAATGACCAAGTACAAATCTGAAAATCCAAATCAAACGGCCAACAACTCAAAATCCTCAATCCTCATCATCAAAGACATCATCCATAACCTCATCATCATCATCATCCTCATCCCCTTCATCATCTTCTTCCTCATTATTAACCTCTTCACTCGAACTTTCCTCATTTTCGCGCTCTTCATCTTCCTCCTCAATAGAAGAAGGAGGTGACAAAAATACATCTGACATCTTGAGTTCATTCATCTCCACAACATCATTAACAAACCTGATTAGCTTATTCTACTTAATAATCAACCGTTCAAATTTGTCATCTATCTCCTTCTTCATCTCATCTTGTCTTGTCATCAACTGTTGTGGCATTTCTTCTATTCTATCCAACTAGGATGTGCTACCTTAGTTACTGCTAGTACCACCCACTCTCTCCTCATCATCAAATTGCATCCTCATATGTTTAAATGTGTCCCTTCTTAAAGGCCTCACTTCTCCCACTAAATTCAATGGTGGCATTATCTAAGACATAAGTCCTATCCCTTACACTAAAACTATAATATACGGTCGACAACTAATCTTACATGCTCTCTTGTTCTTGTAGCCTACCTATCTAAGTACTCAACAAGTAATATGGCCAAATTCATAGGACATTGGGTAATCATGCTATGCAAATAGAGTAACTCAAAGGTACCTACAACAAAAGTACTCTTGCCTTGTCCCGTTATTGTGTGTGAAATCAGCCAATGCATATCTCTATATTCAGGAAGCTGCATGGTAAAACCCTTGCTTGATCTTCAATATATGGGGATGACTTAGAAATTTGTCACCAAAATTGTAAAGTAGTCACTCCATGAGGTAGCCAATAAGGAAGCTCATAAAACTTCAGGGTTTGAACATGTTGTTCATCATATAGCCCCATATATACTCTAAAATCAACAATAGAAATTCAGTAGGAGCATCTATTCATTCGAAATTTCATCCTCCTCTTCGCCCCATATTGTTCTCCATATGGCTTTTCCAATTAGAATGTACACAAGAACTTAAGTGTGAATTCTTGCTAAATTTGAGCTTAAAGTGTCAATAACTTTTCCCATAGGTTAACATATATTGTAGCACATACTTGGTCTTCTAAGTTTAGTTGGTAGATAACTTTGCAATCTAAATACAGCATCTCTCCAAATGTAAAAATTTGTAACAACTGAAATTGCTTCATTGTAGTCTCATACCTAAACCTTAGCATGGCATGAATAGGGGGCTCTATAGCGACTAGCGATTGAAGAGAGGCCATTGAGAAGATGAGGTGAAAGCAATAGTCTTATCATTTCTCTTTACATGGAATTTAGCTTTTAATGCCATGAGTCCTATCTAAAAGAAAGAAATTTCAAGCCAATTTAAGCTCATATAAGTTTCTCTACACTTAGAGCAAAAGTATATGCCAACAACTATAACTAAGTGTAGAAAACATAGCACTTTAGTTCATTGAGGCTTTTTATCAAACACATGGTGTGTATGTAAAGTCTAATTGTTTCCTTGAGAAATTTCCATGCAATACTAAAAACTAATGAAACAAGAGTAATCCCTAACATTTCTTGCACATAAATTTTCACTTGAATTACTTAATAGCACTTACAATTTATGAAACCCTAAAAACCCTAGGTACCAGTTATAGAATGAAAGCTCAAAGTTACATGCAACTTAAGCAATTTAACCAATTCTCAAAAAACAAAATTGGAATACCCATACTTCATGCTATGTACAAAAAGCGATACGATTATGTCACAAGTCGTATCCTTCAAATCCTAAGTTGGTGCTTAGTTTAAATGATACAATCGTGTCATACCATAATCCAACTCTCTAATCATGAAAAACACACTAAAACATGTATAGATCAACTTCAATCAAACAATAATACCAAGATCATGCAAAAGCTCTAAATTTCAACCAAGATCATACATGTAAGAACATAAATTCCAATACGAAAATCATAAGAAGTACGATGAAGAGAGATATCAAGATACATTCCTTGTTCTTTATGTAGGATTGAAGCAAAACTTAATAATGGATGTGTTGTTTGAGCAAGAAATTACAAAAGAGTGTGAAGTATGGAGTGTGTGTGTGTGTATATTTATTGCACCAAAGAGAGAGACGAAAGAGAAATCATAATTTGTGAATAAGAGGAAGTGAAACAAGAAACATGCAGCATAGCCTTTTTACATGTTAAGTGACACGGTTGAGAGACACAATTGTTGTCTCCCAAACCATGCATCCTATTGTAGGTATACAAATTGGATTGTACCCGTACACAACATAGTTGAAAGAGATGACCGTATCTCCCTAACCATATAACTCATTATGGGTGCGAGTTGGTGTACCCAATGTACACGACACAAATGAGAGACACGACTGTATCTATCCAACCGTGTAACAATTATAGGATGCTTGTATTTTCCTTGCTACTATTGACACGATTAGAGACACAACCGTATCTCTTTGTTGATGTAACCTACTGTAAGTTGCACATGCTACCTTACAGTAACAAACATGGGCAGAAACACAACTGTTCCTCTTTCTTCATATCACCTACCATACTCAATTTTTTTTTCCTCGAAGAAATCAAACTAAGGTGTGCCAAAATAAATGAAAATAAAATAAAATAAATAAAAAGAAAACAAAAGTGCTAAACTAGATTATAGACTTAGGTTGCCTCCTAAAAGTGCTATATTTAATGTCGATTGCTTAATGTAATGCATCGTCTTACTTACCTTCATCTGGGAGGAGATGGAACTCCTTCCTTATCTCACTTCTAAACTCTCTACACAAGGATAGATTTACCTCTTGACCGTTGGCCTTTCAAATTCCCTTTTCCTAGGTACATAACTTCCTCCAATTTTCCTTATCATACCACTTATCAAACTCGTGTAGCTTAAGTTTCTTCTTTTGTTTCGCTTTCCACTTAGATGCAATGGTTATTAGTAGCTTAGAGCTCCTTACTACAAAGGCATGCTCCAACTGATCTCTTAATTTTTTTTGTTCTAATATCAATGGCTTCTCTTTTAGAAGTTCTAACTTTTCTTCCTTTGGTCTACAGGATAGTTCAAACCCCTTCTTTACCATAATGGATTCGTTTGCTCCCAATAGAGCTACAGTACCAAAATGATTAAGGGTTTTCACCATCTTTCCATCTCTGTTTTCCAAGCAATGAGTCAAAGGTTCTTTGACAAGTCTTTCCTACATACATTCAATAACGACGGCATTAGTAGGATCAACATCATAGCTTGTGCCCTTTGAGTCAAGGGAGTTGACCATTGTATCTAAAATCTAAAAAACAATTTCTTTATCTTTGACCCTTAAAATAAGCTTATACTCACTAACATTAAAAACGACCCTAATAGTAGCTCAAAAGGGTCTACCCAAAATTAATGATACTTGAAGATCCTCCTCTATATCAAGGATAACAAAGTCTATAGGAAAAACTTGTCGACTTATACCAAAACATCCTTTATGATACCTCTAGGGTATATGATAGACCATTTACCTAATTAAAGGCACATGTGTATTGGTTTATGTTCTCTTAACCCTAACTTTTTGAACAATTTATACGACATCAAATTTATACTAAGTCCTAAGTTTGCCAAAACATTATCTACCAACAAATTACCAAGCACACAATAAATAGTGAAACTCCTTGGATCTTTTAAACTTTTGGTAGCTTTTTCTAGAAAAGCACAAAGCATTCCTCATTCAATGTAACAGTTGACAAATTCTCCAACTTTCTCTTATTCGAAAAAAGATCCTTTAGGAACTTTGCATGCTTTGGCATCGACAATAAAACATCAACAAGAGGTAAGTTTATGTGTAATTGTTTAAAAAGATCAAGGAATTTACTGAATTGCTTATTCTAATCAGTATAATCTTGCTTAAGGCACTGTGGATATGGGATAGGTAGCTTGTACTCATTCGCTTTTGGTAGCTCTGCACTCCCTTTTGATCTTAATGGCTCTACACTTTCCCTATCTTTGATCTCTACTTCTTTCTCAACTACTTCCCTACCATTCCTCTTCTTAACTTATAGCTCTCTTCCACTTCTTAAAGTCATTGAATTCACATGTTCACTGGCGTTTGTTTCAGTGTTCCCAGGCAATGACCATTATTTCCATTCATTCAACATTCTTGCAAATTATCCAATCTGATTTTCCAAGTTTTGGATAGAAGCCTCTTGATTCCTAAGGGATGTCTCAATTTACTACATCCTCACCTCAATAGTCTAAATGTACTTTTCCAAGAGACTCTCCAATTTCTTCTCTAGGGTTGGTGGAAGTGCTAATGGCTGTTGAAACCCAAGTGGAGGAAATTTTGATCTTTGCTAAGGTTAGTTCTTTGCCTGCCACTACTAACTTTGATTTTGGTTCTTATTTCCCCAAGAAAAATTAGGCTAATCTCTCCATCCAAGATTGTAGGTGTTACTATATGGATTATATTGAAGCGTTGAAGGTTTCCTTAGGAAATCAACTTGCTCCATCTGCTCATTCCCTATAACTCCTTCTTAGCAAAAACTACTCAAGCTAAACTAAGGCTACTATGAATCAAGTAAAAGTGAGTCAATCTTTTTGCTTAGCATCTCTACCTTAGTGGCCAAAAAGTAAATCACATCTAACTCAAATACACCTATAGCTCTTTGCTTACCCTTAAGGTTTTCCCATTGGTAGTTATTCATGACCATCCCTTCAATTAAATTCTGAACTTGCTCAAGTGTATTTATGTTTAGTGTAGCCCCAGCTGTTGCATCTATCATCTACCTTATGGAAGGATTGAGATCGTTGTAGAAAGTTTAGATTTTCATCTAAAGGGGGAGGCCATGATGTGGGCACCTTCCTAGCAAATCCTTGAAGTGCTCCCAAGTGTCAAATAAGGTCTTACCTTCCATTTAGGTAAATGTTGAAATATCAACTCTAAGCATAGCAATTTTAGCAGGCAGGAAGTACTTTTATACCAATTCATTCCAAGTTGTGATTGAATTCCTTAGAAATGAATTTAACTACTACTTAGCTCTACTATGCAAGGAGAATGGGAATAGACGCAATCGAATGGCATCATTGGTTGCCCCATTAATTTTAAATGTATCACATATTTCTAAGAAGCTAGAAATATGTGCATTAAGTCCTCGTCTTGCAAGCCATCAAATTGCATGAACTGTTGCACCATTTGTATGATATTTAGCTTGATTTCAAAATTGTTGGATACAACAACCCACTTATTTATGTTGGATTAGGTGCTAGTCAAAGAAGGCCAAGAAAAATTTAACATAATTTTATTATCTTCCCTATTGTTGGCCACGTTGTTTTTAGGTATACTCTCTTAGTTAAACTCTTGATCGTTCACTTCACCCTCATCTTTCATTCCATGTTTTCTTTAATTATCAATTATCTCAAATTTCTTAAAGCTCTTCTCTCAATCTCAAGGTCAATTTCAATCAAGTCTCGTAAATGACTTCTAGTCGTACGCTACCCAAAAGAAAATTCAGAGTCAATTCAAAATTGCACCAAATAAATAAAAGAAAACAACAAAAGAAAAGAAATCAAGAAAAATAAAGAAAACAATTATTAGATTAATAAAGTAGCTAGCGTTCTTAATATTACAAGTCTCTGACAACAACGCCAAAGACTTAGTATTAGGCAAGCGACCTATCGATTTGTAGTATAGTTCAGTTAAAATGGATATTATTCCTACGAGAACTATGAGTATTAATATTGACTATTTGTTTATTATCTAACTAGTAAATTTGATTTCAACAAACCAAAAGAAATTAGACTAATTTGTAGCTAATGATTAATCTAATAACTAATCAAGACTCGAATTAAAGAAATTAAACAAGAATACAATTAACTCGGAAAATTGACTTCAAGATCAACTGCGCATTTAGATCTTACTTACCCTAGAATTACTCACATGACTCCTACTCAAGATAATCTAATTTCATCTCTAATTTCATCTCTAATTTCTTTGACCGAGAGAATTCTCTAACAAAGTTAATAACTTTCTCAAGTCTATTAACTTTGATTTTTAAATTACTTATTAAAATCTCTTCTTAATAGCATAATTAAAGATCATATTAAAGAACAACAAATTGTCGTAAAAATATCAATCAAGAACCGGAAAGACTTTATAACTTATCTCTAAGCTTGCAATAATCTTCATTAATTTTGCCTAGATTTAATTATACAAACAATCTCTCGGTTTTCTTGCACAATATCGTGTATTATATCAATACTCTAGAAATATCAATCTAATGCAATGAAATTATGCACTAATCATGGCAAAAGAATAATCTTAGACCAAATCTAATGAGAACATGTAATTAAAAGCCATGAAAAACAAAGAAAATGTCGTAAATCTTAAAGCTTAGAGTACATTGCTCTCTTGTGCCTTTCTACGTTAGAGTCTCTCTAAAGTTTGTTTGCAAAAGTATAACAAAAATCCCTCGAGAGTCCTTTTACAATGCATGCAAAATTCTTCCTTTAGTGTAGGTAACATGGTTGAATGACACAATCGTGTCATTAGTCATGTCACTTATATCTTCACAAATCTCAATGAACCTTCTTAAATCTTCTCAAATCTGCTACTAACATGATTTGGGACATGGTCATATCACTTACTATAGACTACTCTGTTCAACTCAAAAATCTTTTCTACAACTAACACAATCATGTCGCTTCCAAACTTCATAACTTCTTCATTTTAATTCCAAATTAAGTTAAACTTGTTTCTATTTTCATGTTTTCTTCCAAAGAATGTTTCAAAATCTAGAAATCAAAATTTTACTCAATTAAGTATTATTTTCTTAAAATGAACCAAAATTTCAAAGAAATACGTTAAAAATCACTATAATAAATATAGTCAATTAAAAGCTTATCATTAACCATGTTCTCATCCTTCACCATACTATCACCTTTAACCTAATTAACAATAAGCTGGGAATCAAAATAGATATCCAACCACTTAGCTTTGACCTCTTTAGCCAACTTCATCCCTACTAAGAGTGCCTCATATTTTGACTCATTGTTGCTGGTTAAGAACCCAAATTTCAAAGCATAAGAAATTTGACCTTCCATTAAGCCTCTCAAGATCAAGCTAGCACCACTTTCTTCACATGTTAATGATCCATCAACATATTGGGTCTAAGTTGGCTCTTCAATCTATACAGCGAATCGTTCACTTTTAGTAAATTCAACTATAAAATTGGCTAGGATCTAAGCCTTATAAGCTTCCTTAGGTCAATACTGGATCCCAAAGCACTAAGCTCTAAAGCATATTTGACCATTTTCCCTAAAGTGTTAAGCTTTTGTAGAGCTTGTTTCAAAGGTTGGTCAGTTAGGACCATGACTTAGTGGCCTCAAAACATGATTGGAGTTTCTTGGCTACAACAACTGTAGCTAGAATGAACTTCTCTAACTTTATGTAACGTAGCTCGAGTCTTTGCAAAACATGGCTAACATAATAAACAGGTTAATGTATTCTTCCTTTCGCTCATACAAGCACAAATAAAAGAGTTAGGTCGCTTACAGATAAATATAAATAAAGAGTCTTGCCCTTAAATGGTTTTGATAAGATTGGTAGCTTGGTCAGAAATTCCTTTAAAGTCTTAAAAGTTTACTCACATTTTGCGGTCCACATGAACTCAATGGATTCCTCAACATATAAAAAAATTCTACACACCTTTTTGCACTTTTTGATAAAAAGTGGTTCAATGCTACTACTCTACCAGTCAACCTGTAAACCTCTTTGATAAACTTCAGTAACTCCATATCCAGCACAACTTAGATCTTCTTAGGGTTAGCCTCAATTCCCCTCTATGTCACCATGAAGCCTAAAAATTTTCCTAAGGATGCTCCAAACATACAATTCTGAGGATTCACTTTCATATTGTTGGATCTGAGTGTATCAAAGGTCTCTTATAAGTCATAAAGGTGCTCATCATTAGTCATCTTCATAAACCTTAGCCTTCCTATGTATTTAAGACTTAAATATCTTTGTAACTAGGATTTGGTATGTGGCCCTTGTGTTTTTCAGATCAAATGGAATGGCATCACCTTATAGCTATACATCTTGAAATTAGTAATGAAAGAGGTGTATACCTAATCAAAAGGGTGAATTTTAATCTGGGTGTATTTAGAAAAAGCATCCATAAAGCTCAATAAAGCATACCCTAACGTCAAATCGACCATCTAATCAATGCGTGGTAAAGGAAAGCAATCATTTAGGCATGCCTTATTCAAGTCTATAAAATCAATGCACACCCCCCATTTTCCGTTTGCCTTTTTACTAACACGCAATTGGCCAACCAAGTGGTCGAATGTGTACTTAAAAATAATATCAATTGAGCTTCCAGTATTGACCATGATCTTTTTTACCTTGAACTTAGCTATTCGAGTTGCAATGATTAATCCATCGTTGTGGGGAAATTGAATCCCCTACATATCCTTATCCAAGAAAGCCATCATGTCATCTACCCTATGCCTCTTTCCTCTAACATTCAATACCTTATCTCCTTACGAATCAGCCAAACTCAATGTAGCTAGGGTACTTCCTCCTCTTAAGCCACCAAATCACATTAATTACTCCTCTTGGAGCTTGGTTATCTCCTCTAAGATTGTCCTAAACTGCTAATTCTCAATTATTAGATCAAGCATCATTATGTTAAGGTTGCTTCTCAATCCTTCTTCTTTAAGTAAGTCATTCAATCCTTTCTTCCTTGTCTACTATAAATTTCCTTAAGTATCCTCTTTAGATAGCATCTTCTAGTACATTCTTCAAGTGGATGCACTCGTCGATGTTGTGGCTACAATCTTCATAGAAAGCGTAATACTTGTTAGAATTTTTCATTGCAAGGTTGTTTCTCATCTTTTCTAACCAAGCCAAGAATCCTTGATTACGTACTTCCATCGAAATGTCTTAGTAAGTCTGTTCAAAAGCTATTTATGGTGTTAATAGTGATCCTTCCCTTAGACTCAATCCAACCTAAAAAAAGGGATACCCAATTTACTTATTCACCTTCAGCTCCTTCTTTATCACACTTTCGAGCTCCTTTATACTACTCTCAATGAACCAACCAACGAGGGAAAGCTAACAAGCTAAGCATAACTGAAAAGTAAAGAGCAACCCAACCTAAATAGGTCAAATTATCCCCAGTCATCTCGGAGGAACTACCTGCAACTTGTTAAGACTCGATCAATCTTAAGGAGTTCAAATTTGAACAAAGGGCATAAGCAATTAGGTTTCTTATAGAAATAACTATCCACCAATTGCCATTAATCTAGCCACACTCCTCAATATCGAGGGGTGGTCTAAAATTCAAATCCGGTACATGTATGTATTTTAGAGGCAATGGTTATTAGATAAGGAGGATCTATAGCTATAAATAGAGCTTGAAGGGCTACAATAAGCTTCTTCTAGACACTCTTACGCAACTTATTTACTTTGCCCTCTCTTTCATTCCATTAACTGACTTAGGCGTCAAAGTTGCCCTAACACCCCCTAACCTAACTTTTCTTCTTTTGCGGAGTTACAATTCAACAAGTGTCCAACTATCTTATCTACACCAACTTTTACCATCAACAATTTGGTGCCGTTTGTTCACTTCAAACCTAATGATGACTAAGACAAAATCAAAAGACAACGACACTCTAGAGGAGAGTAATGCCCTTTGTGCAACTCAGGAAAAAGATCCTCACAGCAACTCAATCTAGAAGTATGTCAGGTGGAAGTTCATGATCAACCTACTCAAGTGCAAGATCAGAATGATGACAACTTACACACAGCACAGTTGGAAGCTTTATGTGCCAATTTTGCTAAAGAACTTAAAGAAGTTCAAGCCAATAGCTGAGAACTAAGGCAGAAGCTTAATGAATGAGATGTTACTTCTTCTTCTAGCCTTCATTACAGCCAGTCAAGGAAGAAATCAACCCGTTTGCTCACAAAGAAATAGTATAGTAACTATGCAGCAAGGCTACAATGGTAGATAAAACTACCTAGCGGTAAAGACAAGAAATACGTGTAGAGAAAGATTTTCAA
Source organism: Lumnitzera littorea (assembly GCA_024138015.1). Classification (NCBI taxonomy): domain Eukaryota; kingdom Viridiplantae; phylum Streptophyta; class Magnoliopsida; order Myrtales; family Combretaceae; genus Lumnitzera; species Lumnitzera littorea. The sequence goes on along the minus strand of JAMXBB010000009.1, from coordinate 48,464,310 downwards.
TAGATACCGATGTAGGCTTAAATGGCAGCATATGCACAAACTCTTGTCGAACAGAAGATCAAACATTTAGCTATTCAATTGTTACAAAAGGCAATAGTAGAAGTAAGCTTACAAGATTTGGAGGAATATATCAAGAGGTTGGCGGTAGAAAGAACTTCTAAAAAAGAAGTAAATACGAGGGGTAAGAAGTCAAGCCCCTTCATTCAAGAAATTGTGGATGAAGTTCTTCCATTAGGTGTTCAATTACCTTAATTTGACACTTATGATGGCAAAAGGGATCCACATGACCATCTTAACACATTCCGTAGATGTGATTGTTTGTAAGGTTTTTTCCTCTACCTTAAGGAAATCTGCAAGCAATTTGTTCAATTCATTGAAAGCGGCCACTATCTCTTCTTTTGATCAATTGGCCAATGAATGCCACCAATACATCCTAGTTAGTAAACCTCCTACCAAGGATTCCTCACTTATGACCTTGATTAGGTAGAAGCCTAAGGAAACCATTAGAGATCACATGTATAAGTTTCATCGGTTGATGATCGAGATTACCAATTGCAACAAGAGTATAGCACTTCACGCCATTTGCAAGGGAGTTAGAGAGGATTCGGACTTCTTCATATTTCTTGCCAAGTACCTACCAATCTCATTGGATGATTTTACTAAGAGATTAGAAAAGTTTATACGTTAAGAAGATCGTATGCAAGTTCGAAGGGAACTTGAGAAAGAAAAGTTTGAAAGGAGATCAGAGAAAGAAATAATGTTTGTAAAAGACCATCTAAGAAAGAAGTTTGACATGCGAAATAGATTGAACCGACCTCTAAGAGTTTGAAAAAGGTCAATCCAACCTTTGCCTCACATACCCCCCCTGAACCGACTTATGTCAAATATATCTTGATGGAAGTATGCAACCAAGGCTTCTTAGCCTAGCTAGAGAAGATGAGGAATAATCTTGTAAGAAGAAGTTCTAATAAGTATAGCGATTTCTACAAAGATCGAGTCATAACACAAACGAGTGCATCCACTTAAAAAATGCACCAAAAGATAAGATGCTATCCAGAGAGGTTATTTGAGGAAGTTCATAATAGATAAGGAGGAAATGATTGAATGGCCCACTCAAAAAAGGGGAATCAAGCAATAGCCTCAAGGTAATGATACCTGACTTACAATCAGGAACTAACAGCCTAGAATAATGAAAAAGGAGACAATTGAGCTCCTAAAGGAGTGATTAATGTGATCTTCGATTGATTGACAAGAGGAAAAACTTTAGCCGCATTAAGCTTGGTTGATGTGCAAAGTGATCATATGTTGAACCTTACGAGGAAAAGGTATAGAGTGGACAACATAATGACATTTTCAAATAAGGATATAAAGGAAATTTAGTTCCCCTATGATAATGCACTAGTCATTACAACTAAGGTAGCTGAATATGAGGTTAGAAAAGCTATGGTCAACACTGGAAGCTTGATCAACATCATCTTCAAACATGCATTTGATTTAATGCAGATAAAGCTTAAGAATTGCAAGATGCAATTGTATAAATACAACTTGTATGAGTTTAAAAATCGACCAATGAAGGTTCAGGGCATAGTTACCTTAACCTTACAAATCGAAGACGTTAAGAATGTTATGGAAAAGGAGATTGATTTCTTTATAGTAGATTATCCTTCGCCCTATAATGGAATCATAGGCTAACCTTCCATCAACACCTTTAAAATGGTAATGTTGATGACTCATCAGAAGGTGAAATTTCCAACTCTAACTAAAACGGGAACATGTCATGGGGATTAGCAGCTAGCCAAAGCATTATACTTAAAAGTTCTAAAGAGAGATCAAGTCTACCATATTGAGCAAGGCATAAGCAATCACCTACAAGTAAGAGGGCAATCAGCGGAGGAAACATTGACCATACAATTAAGTGATAATCCTAAGCACATTACTAAGGTCGAAGCTAACATGCTAGCTGACCTCTAAGAGAGTATTATATGTTTTCTCCAAGCTAATAAAGATGCTTTTACCTGATCCCCATTTGATATGCCTAGGATCCTTGAGAAAGTGACTACTCATAAGTTGAACATTGACCCAACCACAAAGGTCATCCAGCAAAAGAAAAAGCATTTTGCTCAGAAAGGCAAGTAGCCATAGATGAGGAAGTCCAAAGGATTGTTTTCCTTCGCCTCGTATTGATCAAATGGTCGATTTAACCTCATAAAATGCTTTATTAAGCTTCATGGAAACTTTTTCTAAATACAATTAAATCAAGATGCACCCCTCTAATCAAGTACATACCTCTTTCATCACTAATTTTAGGACCTATTATTACAAAGTTATGTAGTTTGGTTTGAAAAATGTGGGTGCTACATACCAAAAGCTAGTTACGAAAATGTTTAAACCTCAAATACATAGGACCATTGAGGTGTACATAGATGATATGATTGTCAAGAGCGAGACCAACAAAGAACCTACAAGAGACCTTCGATAGACTCGAACGATATAATATGAAATTAAACCCCTAGAAATGTGTGCTCGAGGCATCTTCGAGGAAGTTCTTTGGCTTCATGGTGACATAAAGGGGAATTGAGATTAACCCCAAAAAGATCTAGGTTATATTGGATATGGAATCACTAAAGTCCATTAAAGAAGTCCAAAGGTAGACCGATCAAGTAGCAGGCATTGAATCGATTTGTCTCCAAAAGCGCTAACAAGTATGTAGAGTTTTTTCATGTTCTAAAAAATCCTTTTGAATTTAGATGGAGCGTGGAATATAAGTAAGCTTTTAAGGCCTTAAACAAGTTCTTAACTAAACCACCAATCCTGTTGAAACCAGTTAAGGGCGAAACCAGTTGAGGGCGAAACCCTTTATTCGTATCTATCAATGAGTGATTGAACTCTTTCGTTTGTGCTTGTACGGGTGGTAAGATGGATATACATGCTAGTTTATTATGTTGGCCATGTTCTATAGGAGCCAAAGTATGATATACCAAGTTACAAAAGTTTGTCCTAGCCATTGTCATAGTAGCCATGAAAGTTCAACCTCATTTTAAGGCTTACCAAGTTATAGTCCTGACTAATCAGTTGTCGAGCCTAGTGTTTCACCCTTTCGGTTCTTTTTATAAAATAGGGTCTTTTTTAAACCAACTAGTATTAAACCCTACCCATTTAATACCAATTATCGACTAGGGTTTAAAGAAAACCAGTTCTTTTTACATTTGAAAAGGTATTGGAGTCACCAACCAACCTGAGTTGGGAAAAAGAGTTAAGTTATAACCAATTGAGTGGATTGGCTATAACTTAGCTATTCGATTAAAACCAGTTTTACAAAACGGTTTTTAAAACCAGAGAATCCGGATCCGCAGTTTAGGAATTTTAAACCCTTACAGGTACCATTGACTTTCCAAAATTAGAATTAAACTTAAAAATCACCTTTTAATTTTGAAAGATAGAACTTGGTTGTTGGTTACTATAATTGGATCAACAAAACAACCTAAATTAGAGAAAAAGGGAAATTAGGTTTTTTCATTTTCATCGTCACCCCGTAAGTGCCTACATACCCACTATTCGAGATTAGACGTACGTAGTTCTTTTACCAAAAATATAGCGAGTTGATTAATTTTAAATTTTAAAATATTGTCAAGTTTACGTTTTTACCCATATTTTACTTATTTGATAAAATTTCCTAAAGGGCTCTAAATTGAAACTCTCATTTGAAAAATTCTAAAGTACCTTAATTTAAAAAAACAATCCAATTATTTTTTATTTATTTTGGAAAATCCAATTTTAATTTTTCTAAGTATTAAGAACAATTTTTATTTATTAACTTGTTTGCTTTTTATTATTATTTTATTTATTTTTGTTTTCTCTATTTTTTACTAAACTAAAGAAATAAACTATTCTTTTTTTCCCTTTTTTTCTTTCTCGTCTTTCTTTTTCTTTTTCTTCTTTTTTGATTTGATTACATTTACATGGAATACATAAATAAAATAATTAATAAATAAATAAATAAACAAATAAATAAAATAAAATAAATCTGGCAAAGGTTCGAACCAGGGAAGAGAGTGCAGGTCAAGTTGGAATGGTCGGGTCAGTCGCGAGTTACGGGTCAGATCGCGAATTGAGTTGTCAGATTAGGTCAGGTTGTCTGCAATTCTACTTCAGTAGTGTCGAACAGGGGTGGTTTAAGACAATTCAAGTTGAATTCTTTGGGGGTAAGGATAGATTTGTGTATATTATATTAGAGATAAAGGGGGGGGGGGGGGGGGGGGGGACTCGATGCCATAGTGTTTGGGAGTGGTTTAAAGGTGTTTTAGAAGTTGGCCATAGGTGGTGGTGGTGATTTGGCTATGTAAAGGTTGTTGGATGTGATTGAATGATTAGGTTAAAGGTTTGGGGTTGCTAAGAGCTTGGCCGTATAATTGGTTGGTGCTTAGGGTGGTGTTTGGTGGTGGTTTGAATGGGGCGTAGTGGTAGCGATGAGGGTTTGGCTACTAGGGGGTACGACAATGGTTGAAAGAGGTCGGGTTGGAGAGCCTAAGCTATGGGGGGTTCGACCACGGTGGTGGCTTGGCTCAAGAGTGGCTGGAGAAAGGGGTTCGAAGAGAGAAAGGGCGAGTTAGAGAGAGAAAGTTTGCGAAAGTGAGAGAGAGGGTGTTTCAAGTAGTTATCCAAGGTTGTGTGTCCTTGTTGATGGTCCATGAGCTCCAATTTATAGTCGAATTTAACCTCGAAACAAAGGAAAGCTCGGATAGAAGTTAATGGGAATGGCCGAATTTTCAGTTTTTTCCCAATCCTTGAAGCTCAATTTGAATGCATAATTGCCCAAATTTAGATGCCTTCTTGATCACTATTAACACTAGGTCATGTGTGATCCGTAATTTCATTACTAATTTGATAAAATTGCAATGAAGAAGGGACCAAATCTACTTACAAAGTATACTGTTTGGAAAGGAAAATGCGGGAAATCTTGAGGAAACTAGAGGAAATCAAGGGAAAGAGGAGAGAAAAAAAAGGAAAGGGAGAGAAAATCGACTGACATGGCATGCCACGTAGCACCACGTCAGTAAGGTCGTCCAATCCAACGATGCTACGTGTCATAACACATGGCATAATGAGACCTTGACACGTAACAACGTACTAGTTAACAAAAAATTAAAAAAAAAAAAGGCCTCCTTACCTTTACCAAGATTCGAACCCAAGACCTTACACTCAATACCCAAATCAAGTACATTTGCTAACCATTAGGCCATTAGCTTGTGCCTTGTCTATATGTGTAACTAAATTGCACATATAGACTTAGTCAGCCTGGGCTAGATTTAAATCTAAACCTAAGTTCAATGGTCCAACTTTTAAACTTGATAAAAAATCTACCCTAATGAAATGTTATTTTAAAAAATATTTCATTTTTTCAACTTTTGTAATTTTTTCAATTTTCTAAACTTTTTATCTTTTGGGTTTCTTTCCAAAAATTTCTTATTTTTTTGTGTTTTTTCTTAATTTTGAATTTTTTTTGTATTTTTCTATAATTCTTATTTTTGCTAAATTTCTTAATTTTTTGGGTTTTCTTTAATTTCCTATTTTTTGTGTTTTTCCTAATTTAGGACCTAAAAGAAAGAATAAAAATATATATAAATAAATAAAAGTGAAAAATAAAATATAAAAATAAAAGGGGCAAAAATTAGGTATCTACAACCCCTAAAACAAGCCTTACAAAAGCCCGATGCCTTAGGACGAATGGTTAAGTATGCTTTAAAGCCTAGTGCTCTAAGGATTCAATCCCAACCTAGAGAAGCCTATAAGGCTCATATTCTAATAGATTTCATAGTTGAGTTTGTTGGGATTAAGAGACCTTTCATGGAGAGTGAAGAGTCGACCTAGAAGCCATATGTTAACGAATCATCTACATGCAAAGGGAGTAAGGCAGGTCTAATCTTGAGAGGCCCTATGTGGGCTCAAATTTCTTATGCTCTAAAGTTTAGAATCCCAGCCAGTAATAACGAATCAAAATATGAGGCATTGTTGGCTAGGATGAAGCTAGCTAAAGAGGTCAACACTAAGCATCTGGATATTTACTCTAATTCCTAATTAGTTGTTATTCAAGTTAAGGGATACAGCATAGCAAAGATGGGAACATGATTAGATGCCTACAACTGGTTAAAGAGCTTAGAGCAGATTATAAGGCTTAGCAGTTGGTAAAGATTTCGAAGATGGAAAATTATGCAACAGACAAGTTGTCTAAGTTAGCCTCCATAAGTTTGCCAAATTAGGAGGAAAGGATTTTTATTAAATATTTACCAAAAAAGAGTACAGAAAGGCAACCAGCAAAATGTTGGAAGTTTAACAAAAAGAAGAGGAATAATGTTAGATTGACCTTATTCTTGATTACTTAAAGAATGTTGTTCTGCCTCGAGATAGTAAGAAGGCTCGAAGACTTGTGTATAAGGCCACCAATTCTACAATTATTAATGGAAAGCTATACAAGAGAAGATTGATTATGCCCTATTTAATGTGCTTGCAACCATCAAAAGTAGAATAGGTCCTTTCCGACCTACATTCTAGAGTGTGCAACAATCATATTCGAGTTGCAGCTTTGTACATAAGAGCTCTTTGGCTAGGATATATTAGTGGCCCACAATGAAGATTCACTTCGTTTAGTTCAAACCTGCAATCATTGCTAAAGAAATTCTCCAATAAAGAGAGCCTTGAGTACATATTTGATCTCACTCACTAGTCCTTAGCCTTTTATCCAATGGGGATTAGACATTCCCAATCCATTTCCAACAATCACTAAGGAGAGACAATATATTGTTGTCACAGTGGATTACTTTATGAAATGGGTTGAAGCCAAGGTGGTGGTAAGCATAATGAAATGAAGTATTAAGGCCTTTATGGCTAACAACATTTTAACCAGGTTTAGGATACCTTATGTTATTATTACAGACAATGATCCACAATTTGACAATGAAAAATTCAGAGAGTTTTGTGAAACTCAACAAGTTAGACTATGCTATACATTCGTCGCACACCCTCAGAGTAATTTTTAGGCAGAGGCTAAAAACAAAGTCATTCTCTAAAGTTTGAAGAAGAGGATAAACCAAGCTAGCAATAAATGGGTAGATGAACTACTAAATGTTTTGTAGGGGTACAAGACTACACCAAGGACCTCAATAGGCCATACTCCTTACTAGCTAGCCTTTAGGTCTGAAGCTATGTTGCCAATTAAGCTCCAGATGTAGAACGCAAGAGTCCAAGCTTACACCCTTAAATATAATGACATAGGCCTACGAACTAATTTCGATACTATTCATGAAACATGGGCCAAAGCTCATCTTACCACCTATCAGCAACGAGCAGCTCAGTACTGTAATAAGCACATTAAACATAAGTGTTTCCAACCTAATGATTTAGTCTGCAAGAAGTTAAGGCATTGGTGAGCAAGAGAATGTCAAAGGAAGTTGACTCCTAAATGGGAAGACCCTATTAAGGTAAAGGAGGTGATAGGGAACAGATATGCTTATAAACTGGAGAGACTTAATGGATGTCTTATTTCCCAGGTGCGGAGCTGATAATCTTAAGCCCTATTTTGAGTGACTAGTCTATGGATGAAGATATGTAAATTTTTTTATTATTGTTTATTATGTAAATTTACAAAAGTTATTTGTTCATTTTTATTCACATGATTGTTTGTGGAATGTTGATAATCTCAAACCCTATTTCGAGTGACTAGTCCATGGATGAAGATATGTAAATTTCCAATTGTTGTTAATTATATGGATTTACAAAAGTTGTTTGTTTGTTTTATTAACGTGGTTGTTCATTTTATGGTTGTGTTTATAAGTGGATTTAGTCCATTGACCTGCTTGATCAATCATCTTTGTTATTAGTGTGTGATGTATGTGGTCAAAGCTAATAAACCGACCTTGTTTCTGTCTAGCATTTTGCATAATGAAGTGTTCAATTATTTAATGTTGTTCAACTTTACATTATGTGCTTTGTTTGACCATATCATTCTTTGCAAAAGCATGAACATAATCATAAGAAATATATATGATCCCCATCTGACCTCTTTGATGAGGGAAAACTCAAAAGGTCTCTAAGCCCTACTAAAGGGTGACAAGTGAATCATGAAGCACTAAATCCCTAAGTCCTGCATTCAATAGATGACAAGAAAAGGATATCCCTAAATCTCTAAGTCCAAGAATAACTCAAACAACAATATGCAAAAGCCTTAAGCTTTTTTAAGAATGGCAAACATAATTGCTATAAGTCCTTGTAAAGGATGACTAGCTATTTGCAGACCCCTAAGTCATCAATTGACAACGAGGTAATACTCTAAGTCTGCTAAATAAACAAGGAGTCACCTAAAAGCCTTAAGATATAGATACTACGTTCTAAGTCTAATCAATAGACAATGAGCTACCATTAACTTGAGCATGTAAAATGTATTGCCTAAATGTTAAATTGTTGGAAGGCTCCGAACTGCTAGTTAAGTGCAAGCATGATACTCTAAGTCCTATAATGAACAAGGACAATGAGCTAAATAAAAATCTCTAGATTACCTAATAACAAATTAAAAGGGTTTATAGAAATCATAAAGCAAATATATCGCCAAGATCCCTTAATAAATATATAAATGTTGAACAGAACCAAAGCAAGTGCAATTCGAAGTTCAAGATGAAAAGGGAAAGCTATATGAGTCTTTCAAAAGCCTTAGCAAAGGTCCAATGAATTATCTTTACATTTAATAAAGGTTGGCATCTCGACCTAAGAATAATTAAAAAGCAGTAAAACAAGTGGATAGAATGATAATTCACTTCTTTAAAACTTGATTGGCAATAAGAGTTTGGTTGTTGGGGACTTTGTTAGGATCAAGCTAAGGATGGGATGAAGGATTTGGGGTAGGAGCTTTAAAGACCTCAAGAACATCGTAGACTTCTTGAGTGTCAATAGTGTCAGCCATGGGAGTGTTGGTACCTCCATTCGACTGGTCTTCTACCCCGATTCCATCTACATTATCTTTGCTAAGAGGAGTAATAGGAACCCGTTCTTTCTAACCTCGCTTAGTGAAGTTTAGACAACTTAAATCATAGGTAAGGTGGTGAATAAGAACCTCATCTTGAGCCAAATTCATCCCATTAAGCATCTTCTGCAACATCAAGTCTATATACTTTCGGCATTCTTAAATGTCCTAAAGAGCTTTATCATAAGCCTTTTGGTAATTTAAGTTTTTCTCTTTCCGAAGGTCTACCATCTTGATTTTCAGCTCTTCATATGAGCTTTACATATGGGCTATCTCCTTACTATGCTTACTCTTAAGACCTTCCACCTCACCTTATGCTTCTTGCAAGTCGGAGACTAACCAAGACCTCTTCTTCTGCTATTCAATTAAAGTTGTTTCCTTCTCTTCCTTAGACTTAACTTCCCTTTCTACCTTTTCCTTCTAAGTTTTTATCTCTTCTTCTAATTTTGCCTTCTCCAACCCCCACTTCTCTTAAAGCTTCTTATGTTCAGTTTCAACATGAGCAACCTAGTTCCTGGCATCTTCAACAATTTAAAATGAAGGAAGTTGAATCCCTTAGACCAAATGAATCAACGAAGAATTAAAAGATAATAAGATGAGAGGCTTATGACTCTTTTATCTTCATCCAAAGCTCCAACAATCATCATTAGGTACTGGAAACTCTGAAAAAGAAAAGTTAAGTGAGATGATGACCTATAAACCTTATCTACATATGATAAAAAGAACCTTACATCATAGATTTTTTAGGCAACCATTCATAGCAAATTATCAGAACCTCAGTTTTGACAAAATTTGACAATATTTGTTAGAAGGCTAACATCTTTTGGGAGACGAATACCCCTTACTAGTTCCAAAGCAACTTGTCCATTTTCGAGAAGATGGTTGGCTGTACTAACGTTCCAATAAGGGAAAAATTGTGAAACTTCATTTTTCTTTTTTCTAGATGATTTCAAGGGTCCTAATATAGTGATAAGGACCTCCTTGGCTTTTTTAGGGAGTTACTGTCAATCTTATCACTTTTCTTTTGACCCTCATTAGGAGATTTTCCCTTGGCTAGGTCCCTTCCCACAAGTGGGCAGTCATGTGTGTTAGGTCGCCTCCTCAGCTTAGTAACCTCAGTAACTTTCCTTTTTGCTGTTGTCTTTTTTTGTAGAACCTCCTTAGTGGTTTCGGAGGTGGTGGATTTTACAGGTGGCTTTGCAAATGGTTTCACAGGAACTTTTTTTTCAGGATCTTTCTTAGCATTTTCCTTCTTCTTGGTGTTCCTAGCTTTCACCTGAGCAAACAAATCTCTGGAGTCATAGTCCTTGAGTAGCATATTTACAAAAAAATGCTCAATTATTAGCTTGGGAAAACACTAAAGTGCAAATAGAACAACTTATAAATGTCGTACCGAGTACAAGCAAGGAAGACCACTCAACTATTGAAGTAGATGCAAAGGTCCATCCTCTTATGAGCCCACTCAACACTGTAAGTGCATGAATGGCTTGTACCTTGTTCAACAACAATACCTTCATTGGTGCCTTCAATATGCTCACCTTGAGTAGCATTAGAACCCTTAGACACTCTCATCTCACCCTTAAGGAAGATCAAAGCACCATAAGAGCACTTAGAAATGGAAGTGTCTACATCCTAAAGGAACCAACCATTATTGTAGGCCTCCATGATGATGTCATAGGCTTCTTCTTGTCATTTGGTAACAACCGTTTGATATCAAATTGCCTAATTGGTTGACTTCAAATTATGGGGAAGTCTAAATTGGTTTCTAATCTAAATATAACCAATTTTTTCTTCCAATCGTATATAGAAGATTCTAACCCTATCAAAATTTTGCTACGTGGTCGAGCACATATGTAGAACCAACTATCACTTTTCTTTACTATGAAAAAGTAGCTGAATAAGGTCATGATGTCCCTAACTTCTATGTCTTCGCAAATGCACTCAAAAGCTATTATCAATCTATATGAGTTTGGAGTTAATATGGATGGGCAAATGTGATGGTACGTAAAATAAGACCTCCAAAAAATAAAGAAGGAAAACCTCAAAATACTTCTCAAAAAGGACAAATTCTCAATCACTAACTGAGGTAATATGCTCATGCAATTAAGGTCTTTCTATCCTTTGGTCTTAGGTATAAAATGGAAGTTAAGCCTCTAAACATTAAACTCTTATTCAATCATTATACTAGCAAATCCGTTAGGGCTCAATAATCAGTGCCCGAGTCTAATTGAATTTCCTAGGAGTTGCCTTTATTATTTAGTAGATACTTATCAAAGGGGAGCTTTTTAATCTTCCATGACTTATGAACATGGATTTTAACTAGACTTGTAAACCTAGACAATGGTTGTCAAAATCGCGATTTCACTGTTCATTTAAATATATATATAAATGATTTTATATCTATTTTAACTAAGAAAATTATTATAAAATTATAAACTCATAAAATCATATTTTTAACTCATGATTTTAACAATTATGCTAGATAGATCCCATGGGCAATCATCATTTGAGCCTATTGTACTAGTAGGTTCTTCATAAGGAAGAGAGTCGCCTATTGGTGCACAGTGGTCAGTTCCTAGCTCTGGTACTGATCATAAGTTAAGTCATCAAATTTGATGGTTGACATAATTACCTTGATGATGTAAAAATGGGGATGCCTAAGGTAAAGAACGTGAAGAGAAATTCAAGACACAAAATGATGCAGGATAACAAGAGAGCAAAATGTGAAGAAATGAGAAGGAAAAAGAATATGGAATCAAAGAGACAGAGAAAATAAAAGAATTAAGGTTTTCAAGATCCATGTAAAGTGTGGTTACCAATTGTTTTGAGCCGTTTGATTGTACACGCCCATTGTGAATCTAACAACCCATATTGAATTATGGTATTAAAGGCTCACATGGGTTCTAACACAATCACGCATATCTCAATAACAGGATGTGAAGCATTGCCTAAATAGACAAGAAGCTTCCCCGACAAGTTAAACAAAGAGGTAAGTCGGCCTCAATAGAATACGTTATGACTTTAAAGGTAAAGTTAAAACAATTAGCTCGAGCTTAAGAGAGGACGTATATCTTAAGGTAGTTTTTCATGATAAAATGAAAATATATGCTCAAAGATCAGTTCGAAGAGGTATTAGTCTTCCCTCTAATTCAGCCATCAACGGGAGTTAAGGGGTAAATATTAATAGTGATCCTTCCTTAGGACTTGATCCGACCTAAAGTAAACGACAGCCAATTTACTTATTCATCTTCAACTCATTCTTCATCACATTTCTAAGCTCCTTTAGATTGCCCTCAATGAACCAATTAGCTTGGGAAAGCCAGAAGCTAAGCATACCTAAACAACGAAAGAGTAACCCGACCTAGATAGGTCGAATTAGCCCCAATCAACTTGAAGGAACTACCTACAACTTGTTAAGACTCAGTTAACCCCAAGGAGTTCAAATTTAAACAAAAGGCATGAGCAGTTAAGGTTCTTGCAGAAATAACTGCCAACTAGTCACCATTACTCTAGCTATGTCCCTCAATATCAAGGAGTGGTCTTAAATTCAAATCCAACACATGTGCATATTTTACTAGCAACAGTATTTGAATAGGGGAAGATCTATAACTAGAAATAGAGCTTGGAAGGCTACAGTAAACTTCTTCTAGACACTCTTACACAACTTATTTACATTCCCCTCTCTTTCATTTTATTAACCGACTTAAGCATTGAAGTAGCAACGCTAGAGTAACCTCAGCACTGCCTTAGCCTAACTTTTCTTCTTTTACAAAGCTATGATTCAACAAATGTCCAACTAACTTATCCAAACCAACTTTTACTATCAACATGTAGTAAAGGTCAAAATTGGCCTTTTTCAATCTACTAAAGGTCAACTCAATCTATCTCATATATCAGATTTCTTTCTAAGGCATTCTTTCACTAACCTTTTCTCTTTCTTCAACCTCTTCTCGAACGTTTCTTTTTCAAGCTCCCTATGAGCTTACATGTAGTCTTCTTGACGTATAAACTCTTTCAACCTTGTAGTAAACTCATCCAATAAGGTCAATGAATGTTTAGTAAGAGACTTGGAAAAGTCTAAATCTTCTCTAACACCTCCACAAATGGCATACAATGCAACACTCTTATCAAAGTTAGTAATCTTGATCATTAGTTGATTGAATTTATATACATAATCCCTAATACTCTCCCCAGGCTTTTGTTGAATTGAGGTTAGAAGCAAGGAGTCTTTGGTAGGAGGCTTATTGGCTAGGAAATATTACCTAAACCCACCAGCCAATTGTTTGAACAAAGAAATAGATGCTGCTTTCAGCGAATTAAACCACTCGCTCACTAATTTCCTTAAAGTAGAGGGGAACACCTTGCAAGCAATGACATCAGAAAGTTAGTACAAGTCTTTCAAAGTACAGAATGTATTCAGGTGATCATCTTGGTCTTTTTGCCCATCTTGAGTGTTAAATTAGGGCAATCAAACACTTAGTGGGAGAACTTCATCTATAATTTCTTAAACAAAGGGGCTTGACTTCCTATTTCTTATGTTTATTTCCTTTTTAGAGGTTCCTTCTGTTATCAACTTCCTTATGTACTCTTTCAAGTCCCGTAAAGACATATATGTTATTGCTTTTTAGGGCAAGCGAGTAGCTAGATGCTCAGTCTTCCCCTCTATACGCATTTAAGCATACCCACCAACTTGAGCTTATGTTAGCATTTGTTAAAAATCCTTCTCTATATAGGTTTCCCATCATAGTTGTTGAGCATTTTCATTCACTAAGGTGGCTTTATCACATAACTGTCATAGCTCATCATCATTGTCACACCCCAAAGCGGTACAATTGTAACAATCTCACTATGTAGACCATTCTAAAATAGAAAATGACCTTACAGCTATTATTTTAGACTTAATTTACACAAAGCATCCATGACTAACCTACTTTAAAGTAAACAATTCATAAATTAAACATATTATTTAACTATGAATTTATGAAAATTACATATTTACACTAAAATAATCAGAGCATGTTTAGAAGATTTAGTAGCCTAATCATAAGCTACTTGAGTAATACATAAATTAATACTAATAGTTTTAAAGACAAAATCCAAACTTGAGAATGTATCTGATCCTTAGTTTTATATCCTCTTTCCCCAAGATCTAACACTTGTTAGCTTTAAGGTAAATATAGGCTGCTTCCATGCTAGCACCTACAACAACGTCTATAGGGATGTAAACAACCAATCACTTAGTAATTTAGGATGGAAACTTAAAACTATACATCAAACACAAACTAGTTTATTAACCAAATTAGTTAGATGCAATGCATATACAAGCAAATGTCATCGCACAACATTATCTAGTCCATTATAAAATTAGAGAAATTACACTCGCTCTAATCCAAGTTTAGTAGTTTCCATTTAATGCAACATTTCACAACCAAACTCAGGCTTGTGCAATAGAGACATCGCTCTTCCAACGACTACGTTCAAACCATTGACTTCACTCTTGCCACGACCTCCTTACCTGTCACTTAACTCAACTAAGGATAAAGAAGGAACTCATTATGTTATCCAATGCTATCACTTTCAAAGGGATCAGTATTTAGCTAGAGAACCCTAATGTTTACCCTAATAAGTTACTATGTAGGTCCGATCTAGAATTACAAGTCATATATTTAATTAGATTTGATTTAAAGTGTTCAATCATTTCAAATAAATCACATAAATACAAGCCAGAGCACTAAATCAAAATCATATCATCAAACTAAGAAACAAGCACATACGAGCATGCCACAATCAACTACTTAACAATCACAACTAAGTATAATCTGAAGTCTCCAAATACTATAAATTAGTACTCCGAAATACAGTAATGTATTAATCCCAACTTACCTGAACTCCCCACTTGCTCACTCAAGATGTAACTCGCACTTGTCGTCATTGAAAATCCCTATAATACAAATGTTGTTTTAGTTTTCACATAACTACCATAGATAGGTTTTATTATGTAATTTAGATCATGATTATATTTAGTTTATGATCTTCTTATATTTAGTGATTTAGGTGTAAGTCTTTTAGAATTACTTCTCTTGTTTAGCTAAGTTTCAAATTTGTTTCTTATTTCAACTACAATTTTGGCTTCTAAAATAAGTTTTAGTTTACCTTTTTCTTTCTATTACTTTTCGTTTGTAAGTCTTTTAAATGCCTTTTAACCTTTTTGTTACGATTTTTTTAATGAGTATAACCTTTGGTTTAGGTTTTTTACTTACTATCAAATATACTTATACTAATCCCAATTGAGATTATGCTTCTAAATTAGATTATGATCCAAGAATAATCTATATTTTAATGTAACCACTTATATATATGTATATATATATAAGTTTTAAGTCATTAGTTTGTAGTTTAACATTATAATTTTATTCAATTATTCAAATTTTATATCCTCTATAACCGAACTAGTTATAAATTAATTCCTTATTCAATTTCTGAATCAGGTTTTGTTTTAACTTCTGATTACTTCTTTTATTTGTAAACCTTAGGAATTCCTCCTCGACTAAAATGTGAAATCCATCTAACTATACTTAGGTATTCTAAATCTCCATTTTAGCTTCTAACTAGTATTTTAACTGATACAATATATTATATTCCTAATTTAACTACTGAATCAACTCTCGATGTGAAAATAACCAACATTTTTCATATAATTTCTTAAATTTACCTTTCAAACTAGATTTATAATATTCTCCTATTATTATAATATTATCAATTAAACTTAATATTTTTCACTTATTTAATCTTCATATTTCACATATCACCCATTACTACTTAATCTACACATAAAACATACATCTAACCTCCTCAATACCATGATTTACATCTCTCATCATCAACTAACATTCCAAGACATCTAAATTCATCCTAAATCAGAATATAAACCAAATTAACCTTAAATTAAAAAATTAACCTAATTATTTACTTTTACCCATTATTCATTTATTATTACCTAATATGCATAATACACACAATTATCACTCCAACTCCCCAATTATCATCCTACATCAGTAATTAATATTTAAGGATGTCTAATAACATACTAAATCATAATTTTCAATAAGTTAACCTTAAATCATAAATTTAGCTCACTAATTACCTTTTATGCATGATTTTGGGGCCTAAAAATTAAATAAAAATTTAGAAAATTAATTTTAAGAAAAACCCTTCATAGCACTGTAATATGTATCCCAAATAGTCTACATAAAAATTTTAAAGTCAAAACTACATTATTAGGGTTATTTAAATCAGTATCAAAAATCGAACTGGGTTTAGGAATTTTTTAAGTACTATATATCTAGGGACCTAATTTCATTAATCTAACATTTTTTTTCCAAAATCTACATACAAAAATAATTCAAAATAATAAATTTCATAATTTTCTACAATCATTTGATATTTTAATTAAATTAAACAAAATCGAAATAAAATTGAATTTACCAACTTTGCCAGCTCTGGCCACCATTGAGCACCTTAGCTATGTCGGCCGATCTAGGCACTACCACTACTATCGATTGGTAGTGGCCGTCCATTCCCAAGTTATCGTAGGGTGTTGGTTCCCCTTTAAAGTCCTAATTGAATAATAATTTTCTTATTTTTTTCTATAAACTCTTTCTTCTCTCTTTACTCTTTTCCCTATTTTTTTTTAGCTTCAAACTAACCAAATGAGGTTTCAAAAGTGGCTTGCTGAATTTATAGTTAGGTTTTTTATTTTTCTTTCATTTTTTTGCTTGCCAAGTGTCCCTTATCTCTTCCAATTTCACTTTCTATTTATTTAAATTTTATCAGTTGCTTATCTTTCTTCCATTTCCAAGCTACCATGCCCTAAATTTAGATAAGCTCACATTTTTTTATAATTTTCTTGATTTTTCCTTTTTTTATGAATTTCCTTTAATTAATTAGTATTATTTTAATATATCTCGAGTATTTTAAGTAATTTCGCATATTTTATCTACACGTAAATACATATATGTTATAAATAAATATTCCTAAATATTATTTAGTTATTTTATGATTTGTATTATGCATATAATTTATCTCTATCGATTCATTAATTATCGAAACTCGTTATATGTGTTTCCAATAAATAACAAGAAATTTACATATAATTCAATATTACAATAATTAATTATTTTACTATTTATTTTCTTAAATCCAAATTCATAGGATCACTTTTACTAACATTTGTAGCTTTATCGTAAAATTTAGGTTCAATCAAGCAATTTACTTGGTTACCCTAAATTTTACGAACCGAACCTCTTACACCTGATTGCGGGACTCACAGTCATGTACTACTAGATTAGCCCCTCTTTCAACTACCTTCAAAGAAGGAGTGGAACAAAAGGCAATATCATGTTCATTGAGTCTCTTCATTAATTCTTGATTATAAGTTCGAACTTCCTTAAGCTCCTTAGCATATTTAGGGCATAAAGCTTCTAAAATGTGCGAGACTTCATCAACCTGGACTTTGAACTTGTCCAAGCAAATCATTAACTTTCACCTGACAAATTTCTGGAGTGTGTTTCTATGGTATCTTTCTTCCTAAGCCAAGCGAAGGGCATTACTTCCCTCCACTAAACCGAAGAATTGTCTTCTCTTGATCTTGTCTTAGTCAACATTGGGTTTCAAAAAATAAACAGTGCCAAATTATTGATGGTGAGAATTGGTTCTACAGAATCTCTAAACACTTACCTAATAAAGACCTTTCAAAACAAAAAAGAGTTATGCTATGAAGGTGCTAATGTAATTACTCTGATGCCTAAGTTAGAAATCTATCCATAGAAAGGTGAAATAAAAGAGAATAAGCAAAGTGTAAGTAGCCAAAAGAATCTTATAGTAGTCCACCAAGCTCTATTTATAGCTAAGGATTATCTCATGCTTAGTAACCGTTGCCTCCAAAATACACATGAACATGCCTTTTGAATTTCAGGCTACTCCTCAATCTTAAGAAATGTAGATGGCATTCTAGTGGCTAATGGGTAGTTACTCTTGCAAACAAACATAACTATTCGCACCCCTTGCTCAAATTTGAACTCCTCTCAATTGACCAAGTCTTAGCAAGCTCCATTTCATTTAGCCAAGCGAATAGAGGCCTATCTGACCTAGTTGACCTGGGCTACTCCTAGTTATGTAGACAAGTATTTAGCTTACCAGCTTCCCAAGCTAATTGATTCTTGAGAAAATAATTGTAATAGATCAAGAGGTCAGGGTGCATCACTTTAGGTTGATTTAGGCCTAAGATGGCTCAAGGAAAAATCCCTATCAACAAGAACAATTTGATTGAATTATTTAGGTAAGCTACAATCTACTTTGCTAATATCAATAACCTGAATTTCAATTCTTATGGTTGTCTCCTCTTATTATGGTGTAGATTGCATTTAGCACCGTTTGATTCTATTTATCTAGAACTGGAATTCCCTTGTCCTTAGCTCTCCTCTCAACTAACTTCCTTTGAACCCTTCTCTTATCACAACTAGGCCCTCTTGTACTTACTGTAAGGATCATGGAATTAACATTATCTTCCTTTCCTTAATGAAACAATATTTATTCTTCCAAGAATCATGTATAACTACATGTTTCAATTTCCACAATTTCCCCTCATATGACAATTGCTTAGAAATGTTACATCACATACAAATTCATTCTAATAAGCATCATTAAAAGAGGAGTACTTTAACTTGTTTTGTCATTCAGATTACCTAATTTCAACAAACAAAGTCATAAGGACATGAGTACTTAGTTGTAGTTAATCTTAATTTATCCATAACAAATTCTAAAACCATATTTGTTAAAAATTAACAAATCATGAAAAACGCAAAAAAAAAAAAAAAGAGGGAAAATTACATTTTTAGTCCTCAAACTTTACCACTTTTTCTAATTGAGTCATCAAATTTTTATTTTTTTCTATTCCAGTACTCAAACTTTTCAAAAGTTTGCGAAAGAGCAATTCATTAACGAAAAAACTAATGGTTCACTAATGAATAACCCTTTTGCAAACCTTTGAATAATTTGAAGACTGAAATAAAAAAAGTAAAAGTTCAAAAACTAAATTAGAAAAAGTAACAAAGTTTAAGAACTAAAAGCGTAGTTTTCCCTCTCTCTCTCTGTCTTTTTTTTTTTTTTTTTGTTCCTTTTCTTTGTTATGATTTCCATTCTTTCTTTACCCCCTAAAAATTCGATGAAAACACCCTAGGTGCAGCTACTCCTTTTCTTCACCGACCACAAAGATAGTGAGGGAATATTGCAAATTTGGGGGGGGGAGGGAAAGAACATTGCAAATAATCAAAGTTTATTAACTTATTTCTCCTTCATGTAATGACAGGATATTTGAAGTTATATGCTCTAATGCATGTTCATTAAGGAGAATGCCCATTTCATTCCCTCCTTATTCCTTGAAAAAACTCTATTACCGCATTTACTTCACGAAATTGCAATTCTTTTCCACAAATTACTGGATCACAATTCTATAGTTAGACCTAAGAATTACAATCCAATGTTAAAATGACCAATACTACCCTTTGTCTTCTTCTCCAATAATCTCAACTTTTACTCTTCGTAAACTATAAACAAAAATTTATCACCGTTCAAACTTTAAGCTTCAACACTCTTCAACAACCCCATGCCCAATGTCATCTTCAACGACAACATCTTTTAGGATTCAAACAACTTCCATAGAGAGAGAGAGAGAGAGGAAAAAAATTCGAACAGCTTCAAACATGAACGTCCATCTAAAGGAAGGAAGTTTTCATAAAAATCCAAACTTTATCATAAAATTTAAACTTTTCTATCTCCAATTTATTTATTCTTTAAAAACCTAAAATATTTCATAAAACTTTTTCTCTTCTTTTCTCTTCTATCTCTATCTCTGATTTGTTTGTTATCCAAACTCCTAAATAGCTTCAATACATAGTAAGATGGGTTTCTCATATATGCAATTTTCATAAATCATACATAAAAATGTGGGTTTATCATATGTTTTGTTTTTGTGGAGTCAAGAGTGAGTTACCAAAAAGAAAGAGAAAGAAAGGCAAAAGAAAAAAGAAAAAGGAGGATAAAATGACAAATCAAGATCAAAAAGAGAAAGAGAATGAAGAGAAGATGAAAGAGTAAATTTGCCTTTTAAGTCTTATTAGGGTTGATTCTATAATTGTACTTTTATTCAATTAAATAATATAATATCTACTCTCCGCTTTTACCACTCTTAGGGAATTTAAATTACATTCTCCTTTAATTTCATTCTCTGTTAACCTTATTCAAGGATGTCAATGGGTCCAGGAAATATCAAAATCTATTTTTTATTTTTTCCCGAGAGAATACGTTTTGTAGATTAAAATTTTCTTTTTGTTTTCCGGGATATTTAATTCACTTTTTTAATGGGATCGTCTCCAGTTAGCTCCAATGCCTATCCGGACTTGTCTGACCACCGTCTAGGTATGCTTTCTCCCACTATTGCTTATTTAAAACGTGGCCACTAGAACTCCGATAAGAAGGTTGCGGGTGTTATTAACTCAGTTGACGAGCATGACTTTACTGCCGACCTTCCCGACGAGTTACTAGCACGTGTTTTCCGCTTCCTGCGTTCTAGTGACTAGAAAACCTACTCCACTGTTGGCTCCGTGTCGTCAATGAAAGCCACCACCAGCTATCCCTCAACGCCAAAACCGATCTCCTTTCCTCCCTCTCCTCGATCTTCATGTGCTTTGATTCCCTTGCAAGGCTGTCGCTTTGGTATGACCAGGAGTCAGCCTCTGCGAGCGACGAAGCCTTGGTCTTCATCTCCATGAAGTATACGTGTCACGAGCAAATTCCCTTATTCAAACCCATGCAGCACTTAGCGTTCCTGACCATACTAAGGAAGGCTAAGTCAACCAGCATCAACTCACAATGTTTAGAAAGAGAAACTCTGATGTAAATAGTATTCACTTGAAATAACTTAATAATACAACTGAGGGGATCTCCCCTATATATACAAGAAGCCTCTCAAGATGGAGGGCTAAGATCAATTCGATCTAACGGTTACAAATGAATCCCCACCTACCTTTATATTAAATGCATCTATCTACCTTACCTATCACCTATTCTGGAACCTTCTAGATCTTCTAGAATATTCTGGATTATTTCTTCTTGAGCTTGAACAAACCTCATGATTTTGGGCCCTTCTAAATCAGCCCGTGACATTCTCCTCCACTCATTCCGACGACATCCTCGTCATATTTTCTTCGTGAAACTTTTGAATTTTGTTTGGAAAACTGCCAAAGAGCTTTAGTAAGTTCCCAACTAGCCTCACTTTCCAGCTTTCCTTTCCAAATAACCATATACTTGTGCCTAGGGGAGTAGCCTCATCTTCTCACATATCTGTCTGCAATAATTTTTCTAACTTCTTTTTCGTATGATTCTCGAATTCCAACTTGAGCCCTCTATGATATTGTTCTACTAAGGTCATCCTCATCCTTATGATATGGCTTAAGCATACTAACATGAAATACTGGGTGGAATTTTAATCTTGAAGGTAACTCCAGCTTATAAGATACTCATCCCACTTGTTTTACGATGAGAAATGGTCCTTCATAACGCCCCATTAGTCTTTTGTGCAATTGGCCCTTGGTCTACTAGATTAGGTGTAACTTCACAAGTATTTGATCCCCTACTTGATACTTTATTAGCCAATGCTTCTTACCTACAACTTTCTTCATTCTCTTAATAGCCTTGTCTAAGTAATTCAAAGCTAAGTCTTGGCTCTCTTGCCACTCTTTTGCAAATTTATATGCTGGGGAACTAAACCCCGTATATCCTGTAGTTACCGTATTGGGAGTTAGCAACTATCTCCCTAGGACAAACTCAAATGGACTATGCCCTGTTGATTCATTCTTCTATAGATTGAAAGAGAGCTGTATGACATCCAATAACTTAGACCAGCCCCGCTGACTTGTACTTACAAAGTGCCTCCAAACTTAAAGGCAATGTACTACAACTGTCATTTCCTTCTCATGTACTGGGTATCGCCTCTCCGTATTGTTCAACTTTCGCCTCTCAAAGGCTATTGGATGGTTTTCCTACATCAAAACCTCACCAATGGCATAATCACTACCATCCATGCATACGTCAAATACTTCACCAAAATTAGGGAGCACAAGAACTTGTTCTTTGATGACTGCTTCCTTCCGGGTATCAAATGCCTTCTGTCAATCTTCCCTCTATACCCATAGAACATCTTTCTTGACTAAATCCGTTAAGGAGGCAGCCATTGGAGAGTATCCACGTATGAAACTTCTGTAATAATTTACTAAGCCAAGAAATGACTTCAATTTAGTGGGCTTAGTAAGTTCTTTTCATTCTCGAATGACCCGTATCTTCTCTTCATCCATTTTGATCTTCCCCTTTCCTACTACGTGCCCTAAAAAGGCTACTTCTTCCTTTGCAAAGGCACATTTCTCCAGCTTTACATATGACTCGTTTTCCCTTAAGGCTAAGCAAACTGTATGAAGATGTTCTAGGTGCTCTTCCATAAACTTACTTGTGACGCAGGTGGTTTTGGACTCATCTCCATCTGTTATCCGTACTTGATGATATCTCAATCGTAGATCCAGTTTTGAAAAATATCTTGCCTTACCCCATCGATCGAACAAGTCTAATACCAAAGGAATAGGGTACTTATTTTTTCCAGTAACCTTATTCAAGGCCCTATAGTCAATACACAACTAAAGGGACCCATCGTATTTCTTCTGGAAGAGAACTGGAGCTCTAAAAGGTGCCTTTAACAGTTGGATGAGGCCAACTTCCAACAACTCCTTCAATTGTCGCCTTAATTCTTCTAATTCTTTTGGGGACATGCGATAAAGAACTGTAGCAAGGGCCTTTGTACTTGGTTTTAACTCAATCGCATGATCTACTTCCCTTCTTGGTGGTAACTTCTTTGACAACTCTTTAGGCATAATGTCTTTAAATTCTTCTAGCAACTCCCCCACTCGATGTGGAATTGCCTCTTGACTCCCCGTTTCTTCTTCCCCCCTTCAATGTAGCTATGTACATAATTTCATTCTTTTTTAGGCCCTTCACTAGTTGCATAGCAGAAAGTAATTTTGTGGCTTGACCAGCTTTCCTTGTAATAGGCACCACATATTGAGAGTTGGTCTCGAGTATACATATACAATTTGCATGAGAAACAATAAGTACATCAATACGATCTAGGAATTTCATCCCAATCACAAATTCGAAGTCATCCATAAGTACTACTTCGATTGTTTTTTTCCCTTTCCACCCTCCCACATGGAGCTCTATCTCCCTGGCGACTCCAATAGTAAGGACTTCCTTTGAGTTTACCATCTTAAGCCATGTCTTGGTTTTCTCCACTTCTATTCTAATCTTACTTGCTGCTACCTCGGAGATGAACAGATGAGATGCCCCTGTATCAATAAGGGCATTTAACTTCTTGCCAGCAACTATCACCTCAGTGTACATCAACCCCTTTCGCTTCTCCTACATCTTCATAGCATTAAGCAGTCATACCGAACCTAGTTTGGTCTCGTCCCCTTCATCGGAGCTTTCATCTGCCATAATTGCTACCAACCGATCTTTCTTTAGGCATTCCCTGGCATAATGGAGACCATTGCAGAAATAGCACTTCAATTCTCGGGGCTTCCATCGTTCCCCATCTTTTCCTTCACAAGTCCTTCCCCAATCATTATTTTTCTCTTCCATCTTAGGCTTCCCTCTTGAAGAACTCCCACTCCTTTCCTTCTCAACTCCCCCCTTCCATCTTCCCATTGGGGTCTTATGTTCTGTCTTCTTGAACTCCGTTAGGCCTTCAGTAACTGCTATGGCCTTAGAAATGTCTTCTATTCCTCTTCGATCTAGCTCCAACTTTACCCAAGGTTTAAGACCATCTAAAAACATCACTAAAGCGTCATCCTGGTTAAGGCTTAGGATCTCCAGCATTAGTTCTGAGAATTCCTTCACATATTGCTTAATGTCACCCTTATCAGTTAAGTGACGCAACTTCACCATTGCTTCTTTAGCAACATTTTAGGGAGAGAATTGCTCCTTGATTTCATGTACAAAGCTAGCCCAAGTATTGATTTCATTTGCCCTCCTACACCACCAAACCATAGTAGAATTTTTCAAATACATAGCAGCAGTACGTACCTTTTCGAGGTCATCCAAGATTCTTACAACATTGAAATATGGTTTTATTCCCTAGAGGAAGTTGTCTACCTCCCGAGCAGATCGTATCCCATTGAAAGATTCAGGCTTGGGCACATCGATCCTATGAGTAGACTAGATGGTCACTCCATTTACCACTACCACACGATATGCTGCTAGTTGGTTCTTAAGTTCTTCAATCTCCTAGCACATGGCTACCATTACAGCATCCATCTTGGCTTCATAATCTTCCTCTTTAGTTTCCAAAGCAATAACTCGAGCTTAAAGTACTTCATTCTTCCCTTCAATCACCTCATCACGCTGCTTCAGCTCTTCAATAGCTTGATTCAATGCTCCTTGCAACTCACCTCGAAGTTCTTCCTCCATCTCTTCAAGGCTGCCTTATGATTCATCAAATCGTTCCTTCGCTTCAGCAATGCTCAACTCCGCTTTATCCATCCTATTAAGGAGGGAGTTCAGCAAGTCCCGAGACCCAGCCCTCTGCTTGGTGACTCTGCAGTCATCTTGATTACCTAACTCTTCGACTATCGAAGTGTTGTTGTCTCCTCCAGAAGACATCTTCTCCAAACAAAGTCTCTTTACCTGACTCTGATACTACTTGTCACGGCCAGATTCCCTTACTTGAACCCATACGGCACTTAGCGTTCCTAACCATACTAAGGGAGGCTAAGTCAGCCAATATCAACTTACAATGTTTAGAGAGAGAAAATATAGAGAGAGAAACTCTGATATAAATAATATTCACTTGAAATAACTTGATGATACAACTGAAGGGATCTCCCCCATATATACAAGAGGCCTCTCAAAATGGAAAGCTAAGATCAATTCGATCTAACGGTTACAAATGAATCCCCACCTACCTTTACATTAAATATATCTATCTACCTTACCTACCACCTATTCTGAAACCTTCTAAATCTTCTAGAATATTCTGGATTATTTCCTCTTGAGCTTGAACGAACCTCATGATTTTGAGCCCTTCTAAATCGGCCCGTGACACATACGCCTGAAGCTTTGGGGCTGTCGTAAGTTGACAAACCTCGGCATCGCTGCTTTTGCAACGAACTACAAAACCTTAAGTCATTCTCTTGCAACTCCTGCTTCTTGTAAGGTTAGATAAAAAAAAACCGCGAATCGTGAATCGAATCAATAAAATCAATTTTTTTACGAATCGATTGGTTTACGATTCAGTTTGGTTGTATATAAATGGTTCGTAGTTCCATTCGGGGAAGCAAACCCAATTAAACCATTTTGAATCGAACAATACCATTTAATTAAATAAAAAAAGTTATACAATTATTTTGTACCTTTTTATATTTTTTTTATCAATTTTCATAAATTTCATCAAATTTTTCATATCTTGTTATTATTTATTATAATTCTGTATCAATTATTAAAATTAAGTTGAGTAAATTCCATTTGAAATTTCATATTTATTGAAGATAAAAATATTTAGTGAAAATTTTGATACAAACAGTTCGAACTGTAAACCAAACCAAATCAATTTTTATTAGGTTCGGAAAATTTATGAATCAAATTGTATAATTAGGTTCGATTTAAAAAAAAAAATCGAATCATTATATTTCAATCATATGGTTGAGAGGAATCCACTAAGGCACCGACCCGATGGGACCAGGTGCCGCTGCCTCAAGCTTAAGGTCAATTTACTTAGTCGATTAATTTTTGGTAAATGTTTTGCTCCCTTCTAATTGGTGCAAAAAATTTGAAATCTCTAAAGTTAATCGAGTGTTTACGTAACTAGGACGATTTGTTCCACACACTTGGTCATGGTAATAATAAATCAAGACTAATAGAAGTCCATTTAGTAGGAATTTCAGTTAGCGATGTTGGTATCTCGGATATCACAAATTGCAAGCGAGTTGAGAGTTTGCTTCTTCATCAAAACTCTAGATGGTCGAATGTTGGGCTTATTGCAATAGCTGATAATTGTAAATGCTTGAGGAAGCTTTGCATTGATGGGAGGAGGAGTCATAGGATTGAGGATGAGAGCTTGGTCGCCATTGCGAGGCATTGTGTTAAATTGTAAGAACTTGTTTTGGTAAGGTTCCATGCCACACATTCAAGCTTGGAATCGATTGCATCGAATTGCAAGAGATTGGAAAGATTGGGATTTTATCGGTATGAAACCATTGGCGACGCAGAGATTTCGTGTATCACTACGAAATGTGAAGCTTTGAGGATGCTTTGTGTTGGGGATTGTCCTGTCTCTGATCTAGGGATTAAATCTCTTGCTTTTGGGTGTCCTAGTCTGGTCAAGATCAAGTTGAGGAAATGAGAAAAGGTTACTGATCAAATCACAGAGAGGTTAAAGGAACAAAGAGGGTCTTTGGTCTTTGATGTATGTACTAGTTTTGAGGATAATGGAGTTCGAGAACCTATAACAGAATTATTTTAAATGTTTACTCAAGTAAATGCATCATCTCATGTTACTTGGAGTGGCAATGATTGGTCAATGTTGGTTAGGGCAAAGCTTAGATTTTTCACCAGTAGGAATATAACACCATGTTCATTCAAGAGGTGATCAGGTAATTATCATACTTGTAGTGGCAGCTCATGAATGATCACTACGAGAAGCTCAAACTTTTTACAGCCCTGATTGAGTTGTTGATGGACAATATTGAAGAACCAATTACTTCAGTTCATGCGCAAATCACTTATCATGGTGATCAAATGTTTTTTTTTTTTTTTTCTTTGTTATTTTTATATATACATCTGGCTTCTCCAAGTTTTAATTTAACTCTATTTTTTCATGCATGTTTTTATGGGCGTGAGAGTTGTTTTGGAACAACTAGTAAGGGTGATTAATGAAAATTATCACATGTTGAATTTAATTAATTCTTGCTCGCCATTAATCGTGTGAAATGGTACAACACTATCCAATAATGATTAATAGTTTCTTACTTCTGCAGTTCTATCTTTCTTTCGCCATCTCTTTTCTTACCCAGTTGTCTTTATACATATCATTCTATTTCAGGGTGCATCTTCCATTAATACAAATTGGATATTAGGATCCATAGCAACCCAATTCAACAATTATGCATGTTGTTAGGTAGACGTAGGATGTGCATCAGAAACTGAGGAGAAGACTGCCATTAAGTAATGTTTAGCATTATAGTTTCCTCCTCGTATTAATTTAGAATCATAGCCAAATTTTTGTGATTGAAAAGAAACCTTTCTGTGCGATGTTTTATTTGAAGAAGTAATGGGCATTATCTAACCGCATCTCCTAGAAACAAGCATGCTATTATGAAGGGACTTAGTTCAGTTTGTATCCGGGGGATCTCGGTTGAAGTAATGACTAACCACATCTCTTAGAAATGAGGTTTCAATTGAGGGCTGGGAAGCGTCTCACTCGATTGAATGGGACTGAAATAACTCATGCCCTTTGCTTTGATACAATGGATGACTTTAGATTGTATAACAACTCAAATCATGAGACTATTATACAAGAGCAACTATGTAATAAAATGGCTAATTTGCCTCTTTGCATAAATATACAATACATTGATAGCATCCATATTATTAACATTTCCTCCTATGTAGATTGTATGTTGGAACATTTATGGTTGGTTACTTAAGACTTGATATACAAGTAGCATGACATTTGGTATATCTTATCTGTTAGAAAGGAGACTCATGTCCTGATAAAATTCCTGGATATATGTAGATATATGGAAACTACCCCTTAGAGTCGATTCTTAGACTATGTCCTGTACAATCCGTGAGATTTTGGATAGTTTCTTTTAAAAAAAAGAAAAATCAAAATCTACCAGGAAAGGGCATCATAATTTTGGTTAGAGAATTTAAGTCAAAAGCTTTTATGTACTACTGAATTAACATCACTAAGAGTATAGTGATACTAATATAGCTAGCAATAGAACAAGTTCCAAAAGCTTTTGAAAATCTCATCCTACTTCGCAAGCAAAAGCACATAACCAAGTAGGTCAAATTCTTAGCCAGATCAACACATTGAAATTTATATACAGATTGACAAAGTAATACAACTGAAGAGCCTGTCACACATGGAAGACCATGTTGTCATAGAACATTATTAATCAAAAGCCAGAGAGCACTTACAGCAACTTTCTTCATGTTCCTCTTCATCTTAGTCTTGAAAATAATAGAATTATTCAAGCGCTGCTTACTGAAAATGCATCATCATTTTCATGTACTGGCTTAAACATAGCAAGGCTTGCGCTGTTCTTGATGGGATAAGTCGCTTTCATTGCAATTCCACACTTCCCAAAATAGTTGTCCACGACAAAATTGCGCTGCATCCTAACATATCCCTCCTCGCCCCAAATTGTGCCCCATGAGTTTCTCACTATCCAATAGTCGACAACATTTTCTGTTCCATATCCAACGATCACCACACCATGGTCTAGGTCTATGCCGCATTCCCCTGTGAATATACCCTTAACGTTGTAGAACAATTGGTTTATTAGTGATCCATTTACAATTTTTTGATACAAGTGATTTTCTCTCTCGTTGCAAATGATTAAACTATAGGAACACAAAATGTATATGCTCTTTCTCGGAGTACATGCTAAAGGATGCGCGAAAAGAGAATCAGTATCAGATTTAGATTTTCCACTATCTGATTCATAATCTGTGCTAGTAGATAAAGGTGCACTGTCATATATATTTTTTCATTCCTAATGTCATAACAACGACAAATATTTGGGGATACTCACGGATTCATAGAGTTGAAAGTCCCTCCCTTTAGCTTCAATTGCGACGCTTACTGGTTGATAAGCGACAGCTTTCTTCAGTGCATTCTCATCAAATGGAAGAACGTCCTCGTACCCATCAATGCTCACAACCTTGGAGTTCAACTGCAATGCTCGTAAGAGAATAAAAGAAAAAAGATTGTTTTAAGGTCATCTTCGTGATGCCTAATTTTAGATTTACGTAGAAACTAAATGAAATTCAGAAATTATTTGTACAATATTAAACCTCATCTCCCTTACCAAGCAAGATTGGCCTTAAACCGCTAGTTCACAAGCTAGCTTTTGGCCAAACCTTAACCGGCCCAAATGGTCATGATTCCAAACCCGTTCATTTCAAGGACTAATCATCTACTCTTGAACCGGTTGTTTTGGTTTTTTTTATTTTTTCCTCTTTCTCTCCTTTAAACTAATGAAATTAATAATCTATTAATTCTTATTAATTTTTGGAACAGCTGTTCTTCTAAATAATTATCAGTCCTCTCCTGCACTTATATTTCATTTTGAAAATTATTATACAACATAAGGCATACATTTGCATAACATAATATATAATATATATCTGATCAATTGAATTACATTAGATAAATAAAATACAATGCCACTCTAGACTGTAAATCATTCTAGTACATTACAAAAAACTATCTAATCTATCGAAGTATAATAGTGGAGTAAAAATATGAAATAAAATACCATCTACTTTTAATGATCCTTATTGGTTGAAACAATTATTATAAAAGTTCAATATTAAAGAATTTCAGGGTTTTGGGAGGAGGAAATTTTTTTAGTTGATTTTACCATTGCCTCAAAAATGCTTACATATCCACTAATCAAAATCAAACCACAGTAATTCGATATGGATATTTAGAAAACCTTTAGTATGTTAGTTAATTTTAAATTAGGCGAAACGAATCCAAGTGTACACGACTATCTAATTTAATTTTTTTTAAGAAGAATAATTTCACTTTTTCATAATTTGAAAAATTCTAGAGTTAGATCACTACTTTGGGAAAAACTATATCATTTAGTTTTTTGGAGTAATTGTAAAAAAAGATTTTTCTACATGATAAAACTTTTTATGAAGGAACAAAAAGAAAACTTACTATGTGTCTCCTTACGATGGTTGTTCATGATTGAGAGTGAAACTCACAACTAGGCTTGGGCTTCTATCAAATCTATTTTAGTCACTGAAATAATCATCTTCGCCTAATATCCCACATGATTATCGCTATCTGTAGGTCACCTTATACAAATCTTCTGTGCAAATGCTTGCCTCAACATTGACAACAAATCGAAAGGCCTATTGTATTAAGCACTTGCTTAACGACAACCGTTGAAGCTGCAACAATGAATACTTTACGGGCAATGCGAGATAGGAGTGAGTAGTCTCTTGTGCCTTTGCCACCACTCCAAGACATCGAATTCCTTGATGAAGATATTTTTAAAGAACTCAAAATTCACATTTGTGTAGTGCTGTAGCTCAAACAATAGACCACCAAATCGTTGCCTCTTTTGCAACAATAACTACTCACTTATAAATGAGTAATATCATTTCTTAGTGGGTGGTAAAGGAGACACTGATGATTAGCCACCATACTAGATTTAGTAGCGATTGAGTATCTCCTCTATCTCAATCATTGCTGTTGACACTTCTTGTTATGCTTCTAAGTTGTACGTATCTTAGGAATCCGTTAGATCTTCAATGTAATTATAATATGTTTTCAATACATCAGTAATAATTTCATTTTACAATAAAGATCTAGAATAGTTACCACAAGATAAATACGAGAAATGTCTTTATAATAAGATAACCACTTCAAGCCATGTTGTATACGCATGCGTGCAAGTTTGAGTCTTTACAAGCCTAAAATAGCACGCTAAATATACTGACGGTCGACATATCGAACAAATGTACACTAAGCCTATAAACCAACAAAAAAGTTTTAGTAGCATTATGAAAAACTTTCAAAATTTTCAACAACTAGATACATATATCCCAATTGTTGGGGAGAATGTCAACCTCTCACATATTGTACAATGCAAAATCATAGAGCAGTTCATTGTAAGGAATAGTACTATGCAACAACTCGTAAGTGGAGTTTCAACAATGTTGCACACCTATCTTAAATTTTTTAGGACTCTTCTTACGCTCCATACAAATATTGGAAGTTCCAACGAACTACTCTATGACTTCACAATGTACAATATATGTAAAGTTGACATTTTCCCCAGTAATTGAGATTTATATATCTAGTTGCTGAAAGTTTTGAAAGTTTATCATGATGCTACTAAGACTTTATTACAAGTTTACAAGCCTAGTGTATACTTGTTTGTTACGTTGGTTGTCAATATACATAGCATATTATATCAAGCTTATGAGGACGCGAACCTGTACGCATGCATATACGGTATGATATTGAAGTGGTTTTCTTAGTATAAAAACATTCCTCATATTTATCTTATACCAACTATTATAGATCCTTGTTATAAAGCGAAAGTGCTACTGTTGTATTTGAAAACTTATTATGATTACATTGAAAATCTAACGAATTTTCAAGATATATACAACTTAGAAACACAGTAAGAAGTATCAACAACGACAGCCAACATAAAGGAAATGCTTGTTCACTACTTAAGTCGATATGGCAGCTAATCATCAATCTCTCTCTCGCCACCCACCAAGGAATGACGTTACTCATTTATAAGTAAGCAGTTGTTGGCATAGAAATTGAAAAGGCAACAATTCAATAGTCCATTGTTTGAGCTACAGCACTACATGAATACAAATTTTGAGTTCTTCGAAAATATCTTTATTAAGGAATTCGATGTCTTCGAGTGATGGCAAAGGCATACAAGAGACTACTCACTCTTATCTCGCATCGTCTATAAAATATTCACTGCTATAGTTTCAACAGTCACCATCAAGCAAACATTTAATACAGTAGGCCTCATCCACGATGATCAACAAGTGTCTCTATTTGTTGTCAATGTTAAAGTAAGTACTTGCACAAAAGATTAGTATAAGATGACTAGTAAACAATAAAAACTATATAGGATATCAAGTGACGAGGACGATTACTTTAGTGACTAGATCATATTTGATGGAAGTCCAAACTCAATCACAAATGCCACTCCCAATCACAAACAGTCGCCATAAGTAAACACATAGTAAGTTTTCTTTTTATTCCTTTAGAAAAAGTTTTGTTACATAAAAAATCATTTTTCACAATTACTCCAAAAAACTAAATAGTATGGTTTTCTAAAAGTAGTGATCCAACGTTAGAATTTTTCAAATTATATTAGAGTGAAATTATTCTTCTTCAAAAAAATTAAATTAGATTGTCACATATTCTTATATTTGTTTCACCTAATTTAAAATTGATTAACAGACTAAAAGTTTTCTAAATATCCAAACCAAATTATGGTGATCTAATTCAAATTAGTGAATACATAGACTTCTTCAAAACGACCGTAAAATCAATTAAAAAAATTCCTCAACACCCTACCCCCTCCCCTAACAAACCTCAAAATTCTCCAATACTGAACTTTTATAGTAATTATTTCAACCAATAAGGATCACTAAAAGTTGATGATATTTTATTTTATATTTTTACTAAACTACTATACAACTTAGTCATATAATTTTTTGTAATACACTAGAACGATTTATAGTTTAGAGTAGCGTTATATTTTATTTATCTAATGTAGTATGATCGATCAAATATATATTACGTGTTATGTTATACAAATGTATGCCTTACGCTATGAGATAATTTTCGAAATGAAACTTAGTATACGAGAGAACTAACAATTATTTAGAAGAATACCCATTTCAAAAATTAATAAGAATTTATAAATTATTAATTTCATTAGTTTAAAGGGGAGAGAGAGATATGAAAAAAAAAAAAAAAAAAACCGAAACAATCGATTCAAGGGCTAAAACCGTGACCATCCAGGTTAATCACGATTCGGCTAAAAACCAGCTTGTAAATTAACGGTTCAGAACTGCTTTCAAATCGGTTCTCCAGTGAGTAGGTTTATCTATGGATATTAGTCATCTTTATAAAATTGAAAAAAATGAGTTCAACTAAGATTAGTCTCTCACCGACAAGTAATGAACCATTCTAAGAGAAAAATGGGAGAGGACAAAAGATTAATAAAGAGTAAGATACCATTAATACTCCACACTAACTAAGATTGAATAAAATTTAATATTTTACTGAACGATAACTACTATAGAAAGTTATAATATTTCTGTATGTCTTTTTCTAACACGTTATAATCCATGCGATGCATCACTCCTAACTGCATCTTCCTTTATTTATAAATTATTTTACAAGATTGAGCTGTATCAATCACGGATACGAGTTCCTCTGGTTCCTCTAACTTAATTACAGCTAAAGATATTAGCCATCTCTATGATCTAATGGCGGATCAGGCCTTAACTGGATAGGCAGCGAACCATTGTGAGGGGGGGGATCGAGAAAGTGATGCCTATCGACCTCAGAACCTCAGAACCTACTATCGACTGTACGTGGAAATCCATAAGAAAAATAAATAGAACATAAAATTGCACGATGCAACTTTGTTAATAAACGATCAGACTAACTTTGCAAAGTGTGATTCAGAATACTGGACCACCTTTGTCTATAAATATTTTGTATGTCATAGTATGAAATTACCATGTACTTACAAGGGTTAGGCTCTTGACTCAAAAACGCAATAATTAAGAAATATCCGTCGAAGCTACTTCTTACTGCTTTTGACATTAACTGTAACATATTAAATAATTTCATAATAATTGCCCACATTTCAAATATAATTGGATTTTATATTTTTCTATCCATAATATCCTTTACCAGTGGGTATTCTCAATACTGTTGATTTGGGATGAGAACTTAATATTTGTTATCGTGTTACATGGAGTGAAGTAATGCGATTAGTAGGAATACCGAGTAATTACCTTTGAGGGGTCACAATGACCATTGACACCTTTATAAGGATAGTCTTGCTCCGTGCCAATTCCACCATTTTTGAAGATAAATCTGAGGGCATCTTCAACGAGACCTCCGTAGCAGCCAGAGTTATATGACCTGTCACAGTCTATAAGTTCTTGCTCTGACAGAGAAATCAAATTTCCAGTAACAATCTGATTAATGCCTTCCACTGCCGCCACGGTTGAGAATGCCCAGCAGCTTCCTGTATAGAAGATCCATGTTGAGATCTGATATATATTACTACAAGAAATCAATTTAGTTGTCTAAGTGGGTAGTGTTCGAATATTTATTTGGAGCTTAATTCATGTAAATATCAAAAGAAGAATATAAAATTGAATAAAGATTACAAAATATTAATTTACAATACTGTTATATTTATTTATATTATAATCATGTCTTTGAATTAGAGGTCATTATAATCCTGTTTCTAATAATCTCGTGTTCGTATTCATTTTATTGTGTTGTCTTAACAAATGCTAGACTAGTCTAACATGGTTATTATAAAAATTGGACTGTAGTTAAAGCTGTTTATTAATAAACTAATTTTGCTTTACGTTTACTGGCTTATCTAATCTCGTTGGGATAACTCATAAATTGGAATTCGAGTTTGTTTTACCCGATAAGTATACCTTTTCTCATGTGTTTATGTAAGGTTTTTAACTCAAATTAGGATAATTTTAGCACACATCACATATGTTCGTGTTGTCGTTGGACAGATATAAAAAACATAGTGGATTTCAATAGTTTGACAGAGGATTTAGGTCTAATATAAAAGAAAGGAATGTAGTTTCAAAAGTTCAAAACATATGGACCTAATTCATGCATAAGGGGAAATAATAAGATAAAAAATAGATGCGCTGCATTGTTAACTCTCATGGGCTTGTAACATCGCAGATATGTACTCCAATGGATCAGAAAACTATAATACGATAAGGCATAATATTCTACTATTGTTATAAAAAATTTATGGTTAATCTGAAAAGAGACTTTTGGATTTACATTCTCTCAACTTACATTTTCTCTATTTTTTTAATTTATCCCTAAAATGTTATGACTTATTGAAATTATAAGAAAATAAATAATACTATAATGATATCATAAGATTATTCAAATTTCTATATAATCTCGATCATCTCCCTCTATCTCACTTCTACACAAATGAAAACTGGACAATAATTATGGTATTTGGTAATTTATTCAAAGTAGATTTCATATATAGTCAAATTAAACTCATAAATCAACTCATTTGACTAGACAAGTTAAATCAAGTCATGTTAAAGTATATATTAAATTATTGAATATGAGTGGAGCTAAAACTTCAACATAAATTTAACTAAAAAAGAAATAACCTTTCAAATTATCAAGTTAAAAAAAAAATACTAATTTGATCAAAGTTTGAGCACTTTTGTAAACTCTTAGAATCAGTTTTAAGTCTAATAATTTAGACTCTGTTCAAGTTTCGAAATGTTTTATATGCTTTTAAATTTCAAGTTATACATGAGTGAAGACTCAATGTTAACATTTGGCTAAGTTTGGTTCAATTACACTTTAAATGTTAATATATGGATTTTGTTATGTTCTATTATGTACAATTTTTTTTTTTTTTTTTTTGTCCTCGTTCTATGTACAATTCAAATGGAATTTTATGGAGGAACTTCATTGATTGGCGTTCATCAGTGAAACCAAAAACCGAAGTTTGCTGGTTTTGACTCAAAGCCAATACAATAAATGAAACAAGAGTTAATTTAACAAAGTAAGTCTCCAACCTAACTTCTATAGTTCCAACTTCCAACGAGCTTCAAAGGCATGTCTAACGACCTTTCTTTCTTTAAGCATGCGATACCGTATTTCAAAACTGAGAGTGAAAAAAAAACTCCAAAAATACGCATGCAGTAGAAGATCGAACGATAAACCACATGTTATTTCATAATCCCAAGTATTAAGTCGTGACCCATTACTTCTAACTAAAGTTTTGACCTCCATATGGACAGTGCTAATTTTCTGGCCATCCCGTCCATTCGTAAAGCTTACTAATATCCTATTTACTAGAATACTGTACTAGAATGAACACTATACTAGGATGAAGCACAGAGGATTAATTCATAATAATTTACGTACCACAAGTTCCTTGGTCTTTAACCGGATTGACTGCACCTTTCACCCTCCAATCCACCGATTCGGGAATGCGATCGCCGGGTTTGGTTACGTACCGGTTGCTAACCTTCCTTGCCTTGGTAACTCTCCGCTTAGTACCGCCATCCATCCTCGTGCCCAAAAACATGGCACGGTACTCTTCATTGGTTAAATCTGCGAACTTGTTCAAACCCAATCTGAACGTGTGGTTTTGAGAATTATGTTCATCAATGTACCTTAAATTATCCTTAAACACCTCAAACCTTTTTTCACTCTCTCCTAGGGCGGCACTGTGAACTTTTCCATGCTTAGCAAGCCACCCTTTGTAGATGTCCATTACTTCTTCATTGCTCCTCCATGTGGAGTCTTGTTTGTATGCGTTGTTGTATGAAACCATGGACATGTCACTTGCATAACTCCATGAACTTAAAATTGAAAGAAAGATAAGCGGACAAAATATTTGGAACGAAAATCCCATCTTGGAGATATAGACTTGAATTTTGAAGACAAAAAGATGGGATTTTTATGTATAGTCGGTGTGTGTGATGGTAGGTATAGAAAATTTGAAGTGTAGAACGTTAATTTGGGACTTTAGAAGAAATATGGTGTGGGTTTATTTGGAAGGTCAGATGGGCATCTAACATTCTACATGTCACGCTCAATATACAATCCAAACCAGGCAGGTAGAGCTAGATTGATATTTGATCTTTCAGTTCGAAAATTCCAACCTGAATGGAAAATCATTCAGCTTTATTAGGTCTATATTAGCTTCACATAGGAATTGATTCAATCATACCTCTAAAAGACATCAAAATTACATAGAATGTGGTTCACAAAAAAATTATATTTACGTGTTAAAATGTTTTTAGATCCATAAATAATTTATTAACTGGAAAGATATGAGTTAATAGACCTTTTTTTTTTTTAATATCTCATCATTATTTTCGAGATTTCTCACATAAATGAATAATGGGTTATTACACTTGCTTATGGATGATCGTTTGGTGTTCTATAGGTCATTAGGTTTTTACTTTAGTTGATTTTTCTTTTTTCTTTTTTTCAGTTTAAGCTTTATTGAGAAGTTAATCC
Source organism: Lumnitzera littorea (assembly GCA_024138015.1). Taxonomy (NCBI): domain Eukaryota; kingdom Viridiplantae; phylum Streptophyta; class Magnoliopsida; order Myrtales; family Combretaceae; genus Lumnitzera; species Lumnitzera littorea. The sequence continues at coordinate 48,427,129 of JAMXBB010000009.1, read as the reverse complement.
AGATTAGGATTTATATCGTTCTCGTGTCATGTTTGATAGATAGGAATAATCTAAAAGGGAATGTGTAATTAATGAAGAAGGGATGAATACAGTACTAATAAGTCATTTTCTATATTTGCAAATGCTTACAAAATAAATTGGAACTCAATACATATACAGTAGTATTTGTTAAAAAAAATCATTAATTATTATATATCATAATTTAGTTAAAGCTTAAACAATTAAGTTTTAATTAATATAATAAATGATGATAGAATCAAATCCTGATTCTACCTCTCAACAGTAAAATCCAAATCCCCTTTAAAGTGAAAACCGTCGATTCTAAATAATAGTGATTACGTCCTCTAAAAGTATTTTAAATATAGAAAAAAGACTGGAACCAAAGTGATTTCATTCTGGATCCATTTAGAGTTGAAATGGTTGTGAAAAGTATTGTTGCAACCTCAAACAGAGTAAGAACTGAACGATAATGATTACAATGTTTGGCTTTGCGAAGTTCGATATCTGTTAAAGGAGCACGATACGGAGAGAGCATAATCCAATAAAAGAAAAACATAATTTACGACCTTCTTCATCATTCTTTAGAAGTATAAATACAAACCAAAAAAAAAAAAGAAAATTTGTTTGTCTCTCGCATTTGCTTTTATTCATATTTATTTATATCGAGACAATAAATTAAATTGGAAGATTCGGGCTTGTAACTGATCAAATCCTGCTTTTTCATGGTGTGGAATTTGATGAACATTTCCACAATGACCTAATAAGGGACTTGGTAAAAATACTTATTGCATGCACGCCTCTCACATGATCCAATCTTTGTATCAAATCATATCTTATATAATGACATTCTATAAAAATAAGTCCAATTTCTCATGGTTATCCAAAGCTACAAAGCGTTCGAATCCCCTAAGCCAATAAAATGGGTACTTGTTAAAATATTCCTAGGTTGTATGAAACGAAAATATCTTATTTAGGTTGCTAAGAGTAGGGTTTATAGTTTTATAGTACTTACAGTAGGACATCTCTATTACCACAGTTGTGAATTAAACACTTAATCTTGCATAGGATACTCTTTCATCCAAAAAAATTCTTAGCCCATCTTAAGCTTGTAAACCTTGCAAATTTTACATTTTGGAATAAGAGTCAAACTTGAAAATTGATAAATATTTCTTAGGCTCAATAGTATCGAAGAAATTAAAACTGATAAAATTTTAAGTAGAAACCTTAGAAAGAACTCAAAAACCCTAAAAACCTCAAATTGAAAAAAAGAAAAACCCTAAACCCTAAAGTCGCAAAACCTTAAATTAAAACATGAACATAAAGAAAACCCTAATCAGTACATTAACTCCAATTACATAAAATCGTGTAAATTCAATACCGAACAATTAGAGATAATCTTAAATTAATCAAAGTAAGTTAATTAAAATAATAAATTAATGTAATTACTAATTTAATCATATACGTACATATGCTTATATGTAAAGTCCACATATGAGCATTTGTACATATATGTATAATTCTAATCGCATACATTAAACTATACATTATACGGTCTATTTTACTAGTACTATATATCAAATATAATGTAAGCGTAATATAACTAAGTGATTTGACTTAATTAGACATTCCTACCCTAAGCTATGCCTAATTTACAACCTAAGCTTACCTACATGATGGATGTAAGTAAGTTGGCAAAATACGCTCATGCTTTCTCCTTAAAATAAGGCGAGCTGTATAAGCTTTGTAAATTTTTTAACCCAAATGCAATATAAGTAGTTGAAGCTTATATGAGCCTCCCAAACCTCATAAAGGGTAGACCAAATTTAAAAATGGATATTAAAATAGAAAACCTTAACAATACGATTAAGACCCTAAAACTAGAATTGAAACCCTAAACATGCTTTCAAAATTTTTAATCCCTAGTTGAAACCCTAATATACAAGAAACCCTAAACTTACTCTAAAACCTTAATTAACTATCAAAAACTCTAATTATATAGCTAAACTATTTGTTAATTGTTAATAATTCACTTAATCGCTATAAAGCACTAATTTACCTTCTGAGTCATAATTGAAAAGTAATAATTGATCATAACATTTAAAAACACTGAATTAATTAGCTCAAATGGTTCAATAAGCTTAATTGACTTAATTAAACATAATAAACCCTAAACTATGTCTACTTAAGGTTATATATATTAGTAATTAGAGTCTTCATCCCAAATTGCATTCTAATCATTTATAGTATTCATTCATCATGATTAGCTCAATAATAAGCATAAGTAAACATGTAAGACAAAACAATTAGTTAGGAAGAGACATGATTAAGGAGCATTCTCACCTTTAGGGGGCACAACATCGCCATTTTTGGCAAAGATCACAAAAAGCTATTAGTCCCCACTTTAGCCATGTATAAGTTAAACAAATGGAGTAATACCTTATCACATATCTCTCCCATCTATAAACCAACCAAACACACCCCATATAGCTATAATTGTCTTATTTTTACATCTCCTAAATGCTCTCAAAAACTCCACAAGAACAAAACCCACAAAAAAAAAAAAAAACTAAACATAACATCAACTTAAACTTCTCTTTAAGTTGCTAATGTACATCAACGCTTGGAGCCACCATCGCACGCCACCACCTCCAAATGACATGCCACCACTTACATTTGCTTCCTATTTCATTCCCCTAGTTTGCTAACAAACACCTTATTACCTTTGAAGATCTTCTTTGTATCAATCAAAAACAAGGTGAAAGAAGATCCTTCGTTTTCTTATCAAGGTAAACTTGTACCTTTCCAAGTTTCTTCCTAATTCAAGTTTATGACCACAAATCTTAGGCTTAAAAACTAATTAAAAGATCATTAGGGTTTCAACCTTATTTACCATGTTCACATGCTTATACATATGCATTTCCATATATTTCTAGTGTAGTAAACACAATATAGTTGTCTAGTGATGTTTAAAAGTAAAACTAGAAAAGTATTGTGTTAAAATGCTAGAATAATCACCATGGAAACTTAGAACTTCCCCTTATCATGACTTTTATGTAGTGTTCCTAAATTACATTTTCAACTTTTCTCATGTTACTCAAATCTAATCTAGGCTAAGATGCTTTCTAACTTGATTATAACATGTTAAGATATAATATGTGATAGTTGAGCAAAATCTCTTAGAAAAAAAAAAAACAATGGAACCACCAACAATATTGCATGAAAAAGCTATAAATTTTGGTTTATTTAGTTAATTATATGTTTAATCAAAGTTAATTAGGATGTATGTCTTAATCTTGTAAGATAAGTGGCTAAACAGGACTTAAGATGCATGGTTAGGCCTAAAATAACATTTGGCCTTATAGAAATTGATTTAAAGCCCAAAAATTAACTGTAACTAGATTTGGAACAAATAGTAAAACAAGTTGTTTAGTAGGCTCAACAAGTTATTTAGCCCATTGGAAGAGGTTAAGAATATGTTTAAGGCCCTATAATGTAAATTGGACTAAAAACATGTTAAAAGGTTCAAGAATAAGCCTTAGGCCACTCTATAAAAGGCATAAACAAGAGGTATAATAAATATTTTGGACTTCAATGAGAAGTCCCTATTGGGCCCAAAGATGAATAATCCCCATAAATAGTTAAGAAGGTTAGTTTAGGCACCATGTTCATAAGAATCGAGCTTGGGCCCAACTTGAATTTGCCCCACAAATAAAGCATTAAAGGCCTGATGATAATTAAAGCCCAAGACCCTTAAGTTAAGCGAAATGCAAGACAACCTATGGACCAAAACTTAAGTAAAATAAGTACTTTAAGCCTAACTAACAATAATAATTAACTGGAGTAAGGCCTTCTATACTTAAACCCTTAATTAAACTAAGAAGTTAACTAAGTTAAGAAAAGTATAACATAATCTAGAATCTTAGCCAGCACCAAATCTAGCCTTACACAACCTTATGATTATGGGTCCTAATACCAAAATAGACCCCACCATGCGGAAGTACATTCGAAATCATATGAAATCAACTATAAGAAAATGAAAATCGGACTTAAAACAAAGAAGTTATGGTAAAACATGATTTAGCTACACCTATGCTTAGTATAACGAAATTAACTTAGATAATTAAATAGTTTCACCACAAACTTATAGCATTATTGTTGCTTTATTGTCATGTAATGTTGAAATCAATTTCGAGGAACCCAAGGATTCGTACAATTGTAGACATCGTGATCATGTGAGTACTCCCAATGATTATATACTTGTTTATGTATTTAGTTAGTTGCATGATTAATTAAAGATAACTAAATGGTTGCTTGGGGTATATAGGTTCGTGCATATGTTTGACACTTTTTCAAATGTTATACCAATATACCTTAATTATAAGAGAACAAAATGCATGCTATATTATTGATATATATCTATTGCGAGTGTATATAAATTGCTTGATCACTCAATTGAACTAAACTTAATTATATTGGGTTTAATTAGTTAAAATAAACATGCATAACCATGACATTGCATCTGTTTTTTCAATCATCACCTTACATGGAGGTAAAGAGGGGTCTTGTGGGGCTTATATCTATTATGTTTTGAAAGCTTATGTTGTAAAGTTATACTAATACGATGCATTCATACAACAAGTACCTTACCTTAACTTGCAGGCTTATTAGGTGTCTAGAGACACTAATCATACGACAAAGGGTCATGTTTAAAGACCTTAGCAATAAGGCGTAAGTGTAAACTACAAGAGCCACCTCATCGCCAGACCTAAGGCTTCGATTATCACTCGATTTTAGAAATGAAATTTTCTTTCTTATGAAATGTGGAATTTCAAATTGGTTAAGAGCCTAGATGTTAGAACTCAGTTATGATGGGTGTTGATAAATCTCCAACCTTGACTTCAATTGAGAGGTATACTAGAGTAGAGTTCGAACGAGAAATGTATAATTAAATTGAACTTTTAAAGAAGCAAGTATTATTTGTTTAATATTTCATATCATTAGCAAGTTTTATATTTGTTAGGTTTATTTACCCTATCTTACTTATGGTAGGACATACCGACTCTACGTATTTAATGAATTATGGATTATTCAGGTATCCACAGTTATTTATAGAATAGAATAGTTATGTGTGACATAAGTAAATGAGTAAAAAATTGAATAACTAAAGTCTTGTAATCTCTAACTTATAAGGTAATATTCATACTATGTAATATAAAAGATTTAGGTAATTCTACTAGCCCCTCATTTGGAACATTAAAAATCCTCTTCATTATTATCATGCAAAGATCAATCTATCAAGGGTTAAGCATGTTTGGTAGCTCAATGAGGGGAATCTCTCTATGTTGCATACATATAAATAGAGAATAACAAGTTTCTCATCTATATACTTTGCATGACATAAATATGCAATGAATAATTATACATGATCTTCTAGTAACCAACGTTAAGTTAAGGATATAAACCTCTCCTAACTATGGTTAGGAGTTAGCTTCTCCACTCTTTCTTAAGTAATTCCTTTAGTGTAGGCCTCCTCCTAAAGCCACTTGAACAAGACCAATGATAGTATTAACTCCAACCTCATCATATGCGTGACACCCTACAAAGTCATTTACCTCATGTATCACTTTGCAAACATCTTCTAAGCCCCTTTCCACCACCACCATGCAGAAGTGATGGTCATCTAATGTGAAAATCGTACAATACATGCCATTTTTTCTTTTGGAATCTTATTTGTTAAGTAGTCTTATTTGGATGACCAACCAATACGAATAATAAGCAATTTTTATGCCACATATAACAAATCTAAGCTAAGCAATTATAGTTTTCAATCTAAGCCAAGTTAATAGTCAGTCAAGTAGTCATTGTTCGTAACATTAGTGATTGAAGGCAAGTATACCGATCAAGTTATAGTATAGTAAAATATATTTGAGTTTGAGTGTTGATCCCTCAGGGATTACCTATAAATGTGAATCCTAGCACTTACCCCTTTTCGAATATCTAACATAACAAACAAATTCAATTAATTAAAGAAGCTAAATTAAATTATTCTAATTAAAATGAAGCAAGGAACAAAAAAAAAAAAATAACAGGATACAAGATAATTAAAATTAACTACCAAAACATTACTCAGTATTTAATTACTTATCCTCCTATAATAGCTATGCAATTTATCAATCTCATTTTTGTTTATTGGACCGTGGAGATTCCTAATGTAAATTAATTGGACTCGCATCTCTTAATAATTCATAACCTTGAGTATACTCTATCCTAGTTACTTTTATAATAAAACATCTGAAAATCGCATTAAGATCTTACATCCTTCTATTAGGTTGCTCTAATCCAGAAAAAATAAATAGCTAATCGCTTAGTTTATTCGATTAATTCTAATTATACCAGTCTATTTACTATAGGATCTTGCGAACTCTTTAACATACTCAAACATTGAATCAATAAACTGAACTTATTAATTCAATACAATAAAGCATAATGTAATTAGATCACAATAATAAGAAATCATAAATTGATAATAAAAGAAAACTAATTATATAGAAAACAATGGTTCACAATCATAAAATGGTATACTTTGTGCCCTACAACAAAACCAATAATGCTTTAGCCATTTCTTTTCTCTTTTTGTAGAAGATTGTCAGACTATACGGCATGCTAAGGAGTATAGTCTCCAATAGAGACCTAAAGTTCCTAAGCTATTTCTAAAGGACCCTTTAGCATTGGTTAGGAACTAAGTTGCTCTTTAGTATTCTTTTCATTTATAAATCGATGGCCAAACAAAGGTCATCAACTGCACTTTAGGTTTACTACTCCAAGTTACCATAGGGAGGAATTGATTGGGATATTTGTCTACTAGTGATCGAGTTTGCTTACAATTGATCTATCAACAACACCATAGGTCAGACTCCATTTGAGGTAATCTATGGTTTTAACCTCGAACTACCCTTCAATCATATGTTGATGCCTACGATCAACCTAGAAGACCCTAAAGCAAGAGATCAAGCTCATGCCCTTCACAAGATCTACTAGAAGGTAATTAACTAATTGGATTTAGCTACATAGAGATTAGAGCAAAGAGGACAAACAAGGAAAAGAAGGTAATTTAGCCCAACAACCTAGTTTGGTTACATTCAAGTAGGGAAAAAGCTTTCTGCTCTATTTAAATGACCGTTCAAAATACTCTAAACGATTAATGATAATGCATACCAACTAAAGTTGCTAGATGATTATGAGATTTCTAACATGTTCAATGTTACTGGCCTAAGCCCTTATCAACCTGAGGAAGATGTCCAACGAAAGGATGATTTGGATTTGATCCCAAATCCTAATCCACTTCAAAGGGGATGATAGAAATCAACCCATCTAACCCTTTACCTTCACCTTCACCCTCACCCAAAGTTTAGAAGGCATGATCCAATGAATTCTTACTTCCCTCCTAGTACCGAGGAGTCCAAGCTATTGTCCAGACCTAACATTCCTTGCATTTCCGCTTGTTCTGAACTATATACCCTAACCACGGTCATGGAAGGCTGACCTGAAGGTAAGCCAGGCAACCCCTTTACCAACTTGTCTAACTTTTACAATAGCTCAATCATCCTGATCTTGAGTTATGCTTGCTAAGGTCTAAGTCATTTGGCCATGCATCAACGTATTTTAAAGTACCATCAAGTGATGCATGATTACTTGTAGGAACTGATAACTAAGGACCCCTTGCCAAGCTACTCGAGAGTTGCTGCCCAATCTAATTCCAACCCTACCTAACGAAGCGACGTCTACTTAAACCATGACATGTATTTTTTGACATTCGTACAATACTGAAGACGCTTGAATATTCCTAATTATACATTACCAATTTACCCTTTTCCCATGTATATTCTTTTAATATTTTCCTATTTTGGGTAAAATGCCATTTCTAGTAAATTGTCCTTTACTATATGATGCCTTAATTGTACAAGTATAAATACCTATTAAAATGTAAGTTACAAGAATCATCATTGATATATGGAATACCACTTTTACTACAAAACTTGAGATTGTTCTCTGTACAAGTCTCTTTACTTTTATCCATTACCTTTAATAAGGATTGGTGGCAAGTAACCAAGTTACCTATTTTTGCCCTCTCCATATTCATTTTAACTTAGGAACTCATTTTATTAAAAAAGGCCAATCATTTTAGAAAATACAAAAAAATTGAAAAGTTTAGAAATACATAAAAAATTGAAAAATTTAGAAAATACAAAAAAAATTAAAATCAATACATAAAAATTTGAAAAATCTAAAAAATATATATATAATTAAAAAATTAAGAAATACAATAAAAATTGAAAATTTAGAAAATACAAAAAATTAAAAAATTTACAAATTACACAAAAATTGAAAAAAGTTTAAAAAATACAAAAAAAATTAAAAAATTTACAGAGTAAAAAATGAAAAAAAAAACAAAAAATATTAAAAATTTTGCTAACATGACATGTTATGTGCACAACATGGCTACTAAGTGGCATGCCACATCAAGTCGAATGGCACCATGTAGTCACATCCTTATGCAACATGTGATATCAAAATAAAAAAAAAAATATTAAATGTAAATAAATAAATAATTGCTAGTACAACACATTAGCATGCCACATATACCACGTGGTTGCCAACTGGCTTACCATGTTAGGTCGCCTAGCACTACATAGTTGCATCCTTAAGCGATACGTGGAGTTGAAATATTAGTAATAATACAAAAGGAATAAATAAATGAAAATTTAACAAAAGAGCAAGAGGGGAAGGGGGGTTGAATTGACTATTTATGAATGAGCTAAATGGCCTATTAGAAGCATAAGCTTGAGAACTAAGCTAGAGGCTAGGTGTGCATCCAAGCGTACCTTATATTTTTAAGTCGCGCTTAGGTCACATGCCTAGCACATGACACGCCCTACATTATCTTCTTTATGAATCAAAATCTATATGAATTTAGCAAGTATACCTATGCATACCAACATCTTTTGGGCAATTTTTCATTGTCTTTTTGGCAAAAACAAACCAGAATTTTTATGTTTTTACAAACACAGCATGGCAAACTTTGAATTAGTACTCATATCTTGTCTAAATACATTCATTTAAGGGTTCAAATCTAAGCTCAAAAGTTCGGGAAAGTTTAAAAACATGTCAAAGCCAAGCTTGCACAACTTGCTATTTTAAGCAAGATTCAAAGCTTCTAAGCATCAAAATGAAAATGTCGTGTTCTCCCTATGTACAATCCTAAATCAATTATCAAAATTTTCCTTAAAATCACCCAATCAATGATTTCAACATGCAAATCCTAGCTTGTAATGCATGGCAAATGGGGACTTCCCATCTTAAATTCATGCTCAATTATTATAAATAAGGGTGTCTAAGAATTAAGTTTCATTTGAAACCACTCTTAGGATCTCACCTACTCATTTTCTCTCTCTAGGTGTACTTTCTCTCTAAAACCACCACCTTGCGATACGATGGTTTTCAAGCTAAAATAAGCTCACCTTGTGATGGCTCAATCACAATTAGAGCTACATAAGCTCTTTCTCTGTCTAGGCCAAGCCACCATTGCTCCACCATCTTCAAATCACCACTTTTGGCAAAGGCATTGCTACCATTGGACTCATCGACCTTGAGAATCTCAAAAAAGTGTTCTTAACTACTCATTTTTGGTGGTGGAATCATCTAGAATCATCTCTCGTTGCTGGTTTTCTTCTTCTTCTTCTCCAAGTTTAATTTGACCCAAATCTAAGACCTAAATTGCACTGACCCAAATCTAGCTCCACCTTGCATCTTGACCAAGTTCACAACCTAGGTTTCCTTTCCCTCCTTTTTTTAACTTATTATCGTTTTACATATTTATTAGTTTATTTCTTTTTATCTGTTTTCATTAATATAATTTAGTTGAGGGTAGGGGCATGTGTAGTCCCTAGGTATTGTAAAGTAACTACCTCTTGAGAATGAGGAGGGCCCAAAAAAAAAAAAACTAAAAATATATATAATAAAAAATAATATAAAGAATAACTTAAGATTAGGAGCATTCTAGTCCTTAAGGATGTTGTTGGGTAATCATCGCCCTTAAGCTTGATAGGGTCCACTTGTTAAATAATAAAATAAAAATAATAATAATAATAATAATAATAATAATAAAATGCTTTCAGAAAATTTACATTCTTTGGAAAAATAGAGCTTTAAGTGCTTTTCAATTTATTTTTTTTTAGAATAAATGTTTTGGGACATCTAAATAAAAGTAGTAGACTTTCAAAATAAAATGAAATAAATAAAAAAAATTTTAAATAATCAAAATAAAAAAATAAGTAGATGAATGTTTTGTTAGAAAAATCAATAAGTTTTTCCAAGACTTAGAAAATTGAACTTTCCAAGAATTTTTTTTTTTTTATCTTAGCTTTCTTTCTATAAAAAAAAAATGTGCTTCCTTAATGAAAACATATAAAAGTCTTTTTAAAAAATTAGCAAATTAGGTTTCTTAAAAAAATAAAAATAAATAAATAAAAAATAAAAAAATAATTAAAAAAAAGAAAATATAAAATATAAAATTTTGTCATTTATAAAATATTTTTCAAAATGAAAAACAAAAAAAATCAATGAACCCTTTTTCCGAATCTTAGTGAATAAAAATTTTTTATACTTTAATATAATTAGAATATCTTCTTTTAGGGTTTCCTTTTAATGAAATAATTGGTCATGGAAGTAAGTAAATAATAAAAGTTTTATTAAAAAACAAAAACTTTTTGGATAATAATAATAATAGTAAAAAATGAAAAAAAAAACGAAAATGAGAAATTAGTATCATTTAAGTTTAAGAAGTTAAATAAAGGTGTATTTTAAGAAGTTAAGGCCCAATTTAATCTTTAAATGCGATAACCTTTGGATTTTAACAGGATAAACCCCGAACCAGTTATCTCTAGTTTCTTGAAATTCTTTTCAAAAGGTTTTCAAAACACAAGCTGATAGTTAAATTAGGTTTAACCCGTCTAATTAGTTATAATTCACTCAATTCTTTGCGGCTTCACTAATTAGCAACTCTAGTTTTCATAAACTAAAAAAAAAAAAACAGTTTTTCTTCACTTTTGTCAAAAGTTTAAATTAAACAGGCATAAAGTTTAATTTAAACCAAGTTATGAAAAATAGAAAACCAAATTTTAAGCTCAATAGATTAGTGACTTCAATGGGGAAATAATGGGCTAGCTACATCAAAATATTAAATTAGGCTTTAATATTTAAAGAATACCTAAAAACTTGAGCATTTTTATAAAGTGGTCATTTCTATTATATGTATATTTGTATTTTATTGTATATATATGTTTTTTTTTATATTTACTATACAATTTTTTTTAAACCCAGTTTATCCAGACCTTGTAGGCACTAAAAGGCCTAACAAGCCAAGTTTTCTTTAGAGAAAAGAAGGAGGTAAGGGGTTATGAGCATCACAGCATGTATTAGACAAGGTGGAAACCGGACCTAAGAAGCCTTACGACGAGGGGACCATTGTGTAGTCTTTAGGTATGGTAAGACAATTGTTATTTGGACCAATTAGGCCCCCTAGTTGAGCCAATATGGTTATAGATCCATTTTTCGAAATAGGGGAGACCATGATGCTCAAGAACCTTTTAAAACTAACCCAATTTGCATTTATGATATTGTCAACAACTATTGAGGGAACAATATGGCAAACAAAGAGGATCATTGGCAACTCTAATTAGGCTTCCCAACAAGCCATATGGTATTTGTTTTCATTGTAAATATATATATATATATATATATATATATTGTAATTGAGATTAGAATGTAATACAATTTTCATGTAATCTAGATTATATTTGTATAGGAGTTTTTCTTTTCTTTTCTTTTTTCTCTTTATCTAATGTATTTTTCTTTGTCGTAATAGATCATGGCTACACTTATCACTACTATACCATACCAAGAGATCTATGTACATTGGCCCATGGATACCCCGCCCCATTGTAACCATGGTTTGCTCATTACAAATCAAGGGACTAAGAGTTTGTCAAAAGTTATATTAACACCATCTTGTCTCTTTCGAAAGTGGGTATCCATCTTCCTTTGATTAAGGCTTTGGCATATTATTGGAATCTATAGTTAAAGGCTTTCTTCTTAAGCCCTTGTGAATCGAGCCCCACAATAGGAGAATATACCCAGCTATTATAAGCCCCTCCACTTCAGAAGGTATCTTTATCCCCAAAAATAGAAAGTCACCTACTAATACTTTCAGTGACTTTTTAGAAGTGAGATGCAATGAAGTGAAGAAGGCACTAGATAACTATAATGAAGAGTGTATTAGGGTTATCGCCCTTATTCATTGGTTGGGAGCCCCAACAACCCACAAATCCTATATGTTAGGGAAGATTAAGAAAAGAATCAACTTCATGTTCATATACTAACCATTTTTGCCACTTACCTCTTCTTAAAGGGAAACACGTATGTCTATTATAGGATGGTTGAATTAGTTGACCAATTATGTACTAGCCTTCCTAAATAAACCAAGTCTTTGGATTTGTTAAAGCGAAAGGGCCATAGGGCACTTAAAGGCAGCATACCACTTCTTACCATTTGGTTCCTCAATCGTTTGAAGTACTATAGGCTTAAGTTGAACCTAACTCCCTTTATTAGAGAATATGACATTATAGCTTCTTTTGCTAAGAAGGTTAAGATACTAAAGGTTACTTTTTCTAGGGAAATGGATTATGATATTCCAAAACATGAAACCAGAAAAAACATTATAGGTTGCTAACTAGAACCATTGCGAAAGAGCTACTCTAAGGTATGTAAATTATGTTGTAGATTCCCTTCATCGGCATCTCCGGATATACAAGCTACTATCTACCTTATGTGATACATAAGTTGGGCTTGGTTCAAGAAATAGCTCAAAGACCTTTGTTAGACCGGGTAACTTTAGATTATGCTAAGTAAGGTATTGTTATGGATGAAGCAAAGCTATAAGCCATTAAGGAGTTATGGGAGTCCAAAGAAATACAACCCGTTGAGAATGTTGGAGAACTGAGAGGTAAGGTTGGCAATTACGGAGTTGCTAAGGAGTTTATTTTTTATTAGCTACACCAAATAAGTCATCTTTAATATCAAGCCCTATATGTACTTCCACCAGCCCTAATGGACCCCAATGAAGAGATCTAAACCTTTATGAGATGGGCTCGAGCTCGCTTTTAGAGAGGTATCACTAAGAGAACGCCGAAAGGGAAGCTCATTTGAAGGAACAACTCCATCAGACCTGATGTCACGCCCCAAAGCGGCAGAGTCATAACAGTCCCGCCGTATAAACCATCCTAAGATAGAAGTTGGCCTTACAACCGCTATCTTAGACTTGATCCACACAAGGCGTCTACGACTAACCCGCTTTGAAGTAAACAGTTTGTAATTTAAATAAATCATTTACCTATACAAGTGAGGAATTATATATATGTTATAATTCAGTTATTGCAGTTAGAGTTTACAATATTTCTCTATAGTATATTTCCTAGTTATTACATCATTCGGAAATGAAAAATAATTCTAAAATAAAAACTTGGACCTTAAAAATGTGAGTTTATTCTTCACATGTTTTTCCTCACTCTTCAGGATCCAGCAGTTGCTAGCTTTAGAGTAGTTATATGCTGCTTCTTAGCCAGCACCTGCACGACGTCTATAGGGATGTGAGCAACCACAGCTCAGTAAATTAGAACGGAGGACTTAAAACTATACCATACACACAACAAGGTTTTCAATCACTTATTAAGTGCAATGCATGTGCAAGCAAATGCCATCGCACGATGTTGTCCGGCCGGTCGTGAGATTAGAGAAATTGTGCCCGCTCTAATCCGGGTTGAGGAGTTGCCGTTAATGCAACAACTCACAACCAAACCCAGGCTTGTATAATGGAGACCTTGCTCCTCCCGCGATTACCTTCGAACCACTGTTTTCACCCTCGCCGCGACCTCCTCTCCTGTCACTTAGTTCGATTGAGGATGAAGAAGGGACCATTTTGCAATCCTGCGCTATCCCTTTCGAAGGGGTCGGTATTTGGCCGGAGAGTCCTAAGTTCCCCTAACAGGTTGCCATGCATGTCCGATTATGATTACTAGTCGGATATTTAATTAAGTCCAGTTTAGGGTAATCAATCCTTTCATACAATACGTGCTAGAGCAACAAACAAAGTCATAGCATCACCCAGAATCAAGCACAAGTACACATTCAACTATCTAACAAGCACAACCAAGCATAATCTTAAGCCCCTAAAATACAGCATCGTATTAATCCCAACTTACCTCAACTCCTCGCTCACTCACTCGAGATCCGATTTGTTCAGGCCATCGCCGATCATCTCTATAACACAAACGTGGTTTCAGCTTTTCATATAATTATTATAGATTCATTTTATCCTATAACGCTTATTGTTATGTTTTGTTTAGGGTTTAATATACCTAATTATCTAGGTCTTAAGTCTTTTATAAATATTCTAAGTTTGGGGTTAGGTTCGGGTTTGGTTTCCACATCAATTTCTAAATTAGGTTTTAGTTCGATTTCTAAGTCCTAAACATGCTCGAATCCTAATGTGAAATTAATCACATTAAGCTCGAGTATTCAAATATTCTATTGGGTCGTAATTTGGTATTCTAAACTATTCGGTATACGCTAACCCTAATTGAGGTATCAGATTTATTCCCAATGTGTGAAAATCTTACATTTTGGGACATTTACTTAAAATTAAATGTTATTTCAGATTTATTATTTTTCTGATTTCTATTATGATATTATCTAAATAACTCTAATTTTTAGATTTATTAATTTACAATTTCACATATTACTAATTTCTTATATTAATTACCTAATTTCCTAAATTAACCATACTTAATACTCCAAAGGCTAGGATTAGGGTTCCACTTCATAGATTAACATCCCTAAATATCTAATTAATATCTAAATCAGTAATTAACATCTTAATCACCTAATTAACCCCAAATCACCCAATTTTTCCATCATTTTAGGGCTAAAAATTAACTTAAAATTTTCAAAAATTAATTTTAAAAAAAATGACTTCATAGCACTGTTCTACATCATATGAGTATCCTACAGAAAAAAATTGAGCTCCAAACTACACTCCTAAGCCTATTTATTTTCCGTTCTAATTATGTTCGATTTTGAACAATTTGTTAAGGACCCTATATTTTCAAACATAATTAAACTAAATAAATATTTTTCCCTAAATCTACATACATTAAAACCTCAGAATAACAAGTTTCATAATTTTCTAGGCAAAATAACTAATTTTACAAAATTATTTAAAAATCGGGGTAAATAAGAGACTAACCGGTTCGAAGCTTTCTGGCCGTCCAAACTCGATCCAAGGTTGTCGGCCGGCCCAGGTGGTGGTTCTAGTGTAGGGTGGTGGTGGTGGTTCGGTCTCAGGTGGTGATGAGTGGTGGGTTCGGTTCATTTGCTCAATCTGCACAGTTTTCTTTTTTTTTTTTCTAAATTTTCTCTAGATTTTTTTAGTATTCCTATTTTTCCCAAATGCTAAACTGTCCAAATGACTTCTATAAATTTTTCCCCTATTTATAAACATTTTTTGTAATTAATATGCATTAATTTGACAAGACTTTGCCCATTTTCCTTAATTTTTGGCTTTTAGGTTATCTAATTTTTATTGGCTGATTTTTCTTTTGCAGATTTGGACCTGCCAAGACCTGATCTTGATTCATCTTATCCTCTTCTGATTTTTTCTGATTTTTCCATAATTAATTTATAATTTTCCTTAATTATTTACTTAGTTTTTGGCCAATTTAGGTAATTTCGCGTATTTTTATCTACACGTAAATACATGTAGGGTACACGTGAACATTTCTAATTATTATTTTGGTTATTTTAAAATTTTTAGTATACATATAATCTATCTCTAGTAATTTATTAATTATTAAATTACATTTTTTACCTTTTCGGTAATTAGCAATTATTATACTTAAAATTTGAAAATTTTATAGTCTCCTATTTTACTACTTATTTTCTTAAATTTAAGTTTACGGGGTCATTTTTACTAATATTCCTCTCAATAGTTTATAATTTGGGGTTTGATCAAATTCCTTAACCGATTGTCCAAAACCTTATGTTCTAAGTTCAATCCTACGGTTAATTGGCTTAGCTTTGGAGCTTACACCTGAGAAGACAGAAATGTTCTACAAGTCCAACTAGCCCAAGACTAAAGACATATTAGTGAGCTCGAAGAGGACAGGAGATTCCGTAGCAAGATTAAAAAGCTTATGTAGTTTTCTTTTTCTTTTCATGATTTAGTTATGTAATAAAGGACTCGTCAGAGTTGCTAATATTACTAAAATTTCAGTTTTTCCAAATTGCTGCCCAAATACTTAATTTATTATGCCTCTGTGTAATTTCATTTGTATTTTATTTATTCACTTGCTTTTAAGTACCTTTCCTTTTTCTTCACAAAAAAAATAAATAATAAATAGACACAAAAAAGGGGGAGAAGAAAAAAAGAGAGGAAGAGAAAAAAAAAAAAGAAAGGAATTGTGAATAATAAAATTTTCTAACAAAGCTTAAGTGCTTAAATTTTACAAATTCTCTAAAAAATAGTATTAGCCTCCTTAGAGCACACTAACTAACCTAAAAGAAGTAATTGCTGATTCCACATGCTAAAACAAACTCAAGGATCAACTTAGAATTCCTCAGGAAGGAATTAGACGATCAGTACAAAGAGATGGAGAAGTAATTGTTGCAACAAACAACTGATAAGATGAGGGCATTCAAAAAACTTGATGGCTTTGGATAGGCAACTATTACCGACATTATTACTTAAGATCCAATAGCCTATCTAAAGAAGTTTAAAACTTCGAACTTTGAAAAGTATGATGGGATGGTGATCACGTGTGTATACAGCATACGTAAGTGTACATAGTCAAATTATAGAATAAATTTAGATTTGAGCCCGAGTGTAGATTTTATGAGAAATCATATATGAGAGTAATATCTAATTAATTAACAATATTATTCTTAAAATATTCCAATTACCTAACTTTTGAAAAGGTGTAATTAAATAATTAAAGATAAAATAAAGATTGTGATAACATAATTAATTAAAATAATAAAAATATAAATGTAAACAAAAAATAAATAGAAATAAGAGCAATTAAAATAAAGAAGAAAATATATTCCTTAGTAAACCTTATTATTATATATTACTTAATTCTAAGTGACTTATTTAATCTCAATTGCAATTTTGGATTGCGAGGACTCCTATTAAAAACTAATCGAACTTACACCTGTAGCTAATTCCTAATCCAAAGACCACTTTACCCAAGTTACTTTTAGAATAAAGTATCATATAATCGCATGAAACGATTTAATCCCACTATTCGGTTGCCCTAATCTTGAAAAACCGAACTACTAAATGTTTTAGTTAGCTAGTTTTGTTTAATTATATTTGTCAACCATATTATATGCTCTTGCGAACTTTATAATAAACTCTAACAATAACCGAATCACTAATGTATTGAATTAAAAAACGAAATAAAATAGCACAATTAGATCACAATACGTAAATATCATAGATTGAATATTAATATCAATAATAAAAGTCATAATAGAACATAGGGTCAATAATTATTTACTAAGAAATTCTAAAAATAGAAACATAATAATAAGAAAAAATAAAAGTAGAAGAACCTCTGTAATTTTTACCCTATTAACGCTACTTGAAGGGGCTCACTCCGCAAACTTAAACCTAGATACCTATTTATAAGAGTTGGATCTAGATTTGCAAAGAAAACTGGACAAAATTAGAAGATTCATATATCATAGCTTGTCCACACCCAAAGTATATGACTATAAAAATAGGGTGTAATCTTATACTGAATCTGAAATCTTTAAAATTCGATGAAAATAAATTATGAGAAGGACACGACCATAAATCATGGTTGTAGTCTTCACTTGTTATCTCTACTGGCTTTATTTCTCACTATCCTTAATCAATTCTTTTCTTCCAATATACTCCAAAACTTAATAAAAATCTTCAAAAGTTCATCAAATGCATGTAAAGTCTCTAAAAATGAGAACTAAACAAACTAAGGTCTAAATTACTATTGAATTAACTAAATTAATATATAAAACTACAAAAAATTACTTTAAAATATGTATGTTATTGAGCCTGGTTTTCACCATCCCGATTCTTTTATAAAATTAAGTTTTCTTTAAACTGATCATTACTAAACCCTACTCATTTACTGCTATTTTTCGACTAAGGTTTAAAGAAAATCATTTTTTCAATCTAAAAAAGTATTAAAGTTACCACCCAACTGGAATCGGAAAAAAAAATCAAGTTATAATCAATTGGGTCGATTGGTTATAAGTTAACTACTGATCTATCAATTAAAAAACTAATTTATAAAATGGTTTTTTGAAAACTAAAAATCTAAATCCGAAAGCTAATTTATTAAATCCTAAATGAGTACCACTTTTTATCTTTCTGAATTTAACTTTACTTTTCAAATATACTCTTTTTAATTTCTAAACAACTAATTATATTACACATGACTAAATTAATTAATTTGTATAAATATCTACAAAGATGGAAAAAATAAAAATTTCCATATTTTAAATCGCTTTGTACTTACCTATGGATACTTACATATTTACTATTCAGGATCAGAGTTCTATAGTTCGTTTACCAAAAACATAGCAGGTTGATCAATTTTAATTTTTTAAAAATAGCTAAGTTTACGATTTTTTATCTGTTTTGAGTTCATTTAAAGAAATTACCTTAAGGGTCTTAAATTGGGTTTTAATTTCGAAAAATCTAAAAAAATAGTCCTAATTAGCAAAAGGTTCATTTATTTTTTATTTTCTATTTTTTGAAAACTCACTTTTTCTAAATGTCAAAAATGACTTTTTTTAAATTCTTTTTACTTTCCTTATTTAATTTTTTTTTATTTTCATAATAAAACATAAAAAATAAATAAATAAATATACTTCCTCCTTCTTTCCTTCTTTTTTCTTCCCCTTCTTCTTTTTTTTTCTTCTCCTTTTTTTCTCTTTTTTCTTTTTTTTTATTCTCTTTTGTTCATTTTTTTATTCTTTTTACAATTGCATTTACAATTACAATAATAATAAAAAAAAGACAAATTAACTAAAAAATAAAACAACTAAATAAACAAAACAAAACAAAAAAGAAAAAAAAAAGGGAAAATAAGAAAGGGTCGGACTTGTAGGAGCACGCGGGTCGAGTCGTTGGATCTTGGTTCGAGTCGGAGTTCCTTCGGTTCGAATTTGGGTCACAATGAAGGAAGAGGCAAACGGTTAGGAAGGCTTGCTGGATGCGATTTCCGGTTAGATTTTTTGCAGGAAAAAGGCTTTTCATGTGTATTCGACTGGGTTTAGTTAGTTTGGAGGAATGCCATAGCCTAGTTTGGATGTTTAGGTAGCGGTTGAGTTTGGGTTTAGAGAGAGTAGTGTTGGGTCGGTGGTTACTGTTGTGTTGGCTCGGGTGAGAGTAGTGGAGTAATGGTGCACGTGTTGTACTGTGGTCCGTGAGAGAAGTTCCGTCGAGAGAGAGGGTGGAGCTTGGTGAAATGATGCTGATGGTGCTGATCGGGTTGTGGTAGTCAAGAGAGGTCACAACAGTGGCGTACGTGTATGTAACTGCATTTTGTGTGTGCGAAGGAGGTGATGAAGGTCCAGTTATGGTTGGTTTAGGATGTGAGCAGGGTGTGTTGGCTTGCCATCGATTGTGGTATTTGTGCGAGAGGGGATGCGGTGGCCAAGAGAAAAGGGGCGGCTGAGAGAGTGGGCGTTCATGATCTCTGTGTGTGTGGGTTCAGTTGAAGAAGGACGAAGGAAAGGGTATCGAACTTGGTTTTTAGTGGAGAGAGAGAGGGTGAATTCGGCGAGAGAGAAATTAAGGTCAGTGTGTATGTGTGTGGGTTTGACGGTGTGTTCGAAAGGGTAAAGGC
Source organism: Lumnitzera littorea (assembly GCA_024138015.1). Lineage (NCBI taxonomy): Eukaryota > Viridiplantae > Streptophyta > Magnoliopsida > Myrtales > Combretaceae > Lumnitzera > Lumnitzera littorea. Next base: position 48,407,123 of record JAMXBB010000009.1, on the reverse strand, counting down.
CAAGAGAGAGAGTGGTTGATGGTGGAGTGAGAGAGGTAGAGTCGGCTGAGAGTGGGGGTTTGGAGAGAGAGAGAGAGATAGAGTTGTGCGTGGTGTAGTGGAGAGAAGGAGATGGTAGAAAGAGAGTGACAAGAGAGAAAGATGTCATTTATCTTAGAGAGAGAGTTAGGGTCTGTGGGGGAGAGAGTCAGTGGGAGAGAGAGTGATAGAGGATGCAGTGGAGAGAGAGAGCCAACCGTGCGTGAGGGAGAGACAGTGGAGAGAGAGAGAAAGACGGTGAGGAGAGTGAGGGTCGGAAAGTGGAGAGAGAATGAGATGGTTTCTGTGTGGTGGGTCCCCCTTTGCCTGTGTACGTGTGTTTTTTGAAAAACAATTCCCCCTTCTCCCCTGTTCTGTATGTGTACGTTTTTTTTGTTAAAAATCAATCTCCCCTTACTGAATGCCCCTGAGTTTTTTGTGTGTCCTCTTTAAAGGTGAATTCCCCCCTTTAATTGTTGACTTTCTTTTTTATTTAAAAAAAAAATGAAACAAAGAAGAGGAGAGGGGAATAAAATATGGGAAGAAAGAAATTTTATTGTCAGAGCCAATTATAAAGCATTACATGTCGCAATTAGATACGTAGCCTAATAACGGTCTAACATGTGGCCAATTGTGGAGCTTAAAAAAAAGATCAAAAGACTACCCTTATGCATCTAAGTTTTGAACTCCTAACCTCTAGCTTAATTCATGTACTTAATTCAATTGTTTTATCATTAAGTTATTAGTTTATACCTTGTTTATATGTGCCATTAAATTATAAATAGGAACTAGATCAGTTTAAACTAAATTTAAATCTATACTCAAGTCCAACGGTCTTTTATTTTAAGTTTAATTAAATTAAAGATCTATTATATTCTATTCAAGCAACAAAAAATTTATTATTTTTTTAATTCCTTAGTTTTTTTTATTTTTCTATGACTTTTCAAATGTCTTAGATATTTTCTTAAATTTTTCTATTTTTTTGTATTTTTCTAAATTTCTTTTTTTTTGTGCCTTTTCCTATTTTCCTTTTTTTTTTGTATTTTTCTAAACTTCATTTTTTTGTTTTTCTTATTTTTCTATTTTTTTTGTATTTTACCCTAATTTAGGACCCTTTAACCTTATTCTTAAAATAAAAAATAGGACAAAAATTAAGTGTCTACATATACTAATTATGTCTTATCAGATGAGTTATCCTAAGTTGCATACTTGTCTATATGTGAGAAAGATGAGCAAATACACTTGCTACGACAAGCTTATGGTCCAAACGTTCTAAGACAACTTAATTGGGTCAGCTCTTACCTAGGATGCCTAGTTGGATTTAACTCAAATTAATACTTGTAATAAGTTTTTTTTTTTTTTAACCAATATACTTATGATAAGTTGGCATGAGCATTTTATGAACAATATAAAATCAATGTTGAAGTTGCACCTTCTTTGTAGGATTAGGGTATCCTCTGTAAAAAAAAAAAAACCTAGCAAATCCTTTAAGGAATGTACTTAATATTAGAAGGCCATTGTTACTAGAGTATCGACACCGATTCCTAAGAAAGAATTTACCTTCACATTGATCAACACATTAGATAAGCCTTTTTTCACTCATTTGATTAGGCTAGCATCAACTAGTTTTGTGAAAGTGGTTTCGATTAGCTATAGGATTAAGAAAGCTATTACTTCAAGGAAGCTCCCTACTCAAGAAAATACCAAAAAAAAGACAAGCTCTTAACAAACTAGCTACTAAAGGGAAAGAGTCCACTATTAGTGTGCTCACTACTAATAAAAGTACAACCTCAACAACACCAATCCCATTCTAGACTACTTAATGCGATAACATTAGTTCAATAGCTATGGAAACAATAAACCCAGCCTAATAGGCTTCTTACTTAAAGATTCACAAACATAATTATACGTTTCAATCAAGTTTTGACCGATCTTGGGGCTAACTACTTTATCAACTTTGAGTTGCCAAATGAAAGATATAAGCCAAGGAATTTCAACCAAAACGTAAAGTATGACTATCGTTTAGGCTATGTAGGCCATTCTACTAACAAATTTTGGAGGCTTAGGAGCAATATAAGATCTCATTGATGTAAGCTTAGTATAACTGGACTTTATAGAGATATCACCTTGAATGTCAACAATAATCCTTTGCCCAATCATGCCCCATTAATTAATATGATTGATGTACACAAGCTTAAGCTCAAAATCAATTTGGAAGAGCTGCCTATACTAATGGAGCAAGTGGCATGGCTCTTAAGGGAAAGGGGATATGTACAAAGGATGAACCTTCAGGATCGACTACGAGTGAAGCCCACTATTTACCAACTACTTAAGGAAGGTAAAATAACTAAGGAAGAAATTCAGAACATGACAGTCACCAAGCCTTGGAACCTCACTCAAAAGTAATTGAAAGTTCATTAGTTAGCAGATGATCCTATGATCATTTCTTTGAGCTGTAGTAATGGTGAATTTAAGTACTTAATAGACATGTGGGAGGTATTGACACCTTTTACTACAACAACACCAATAGGATAGGGGCTCGAATTTAAGGAATAAGATAGAAGAGTAAGAAGCTTGGATCATTTCATTGGTGTGATTGAGGCCAATCCTAAGCCTATTTCAATTCAATTTAGCAAACAACCTGAGGAAGGCTCAACCACAGTTAAGTCTAAAAATTATGTGTTTCACATTCCACTAGCTCCTAAAAGCTACAAGGTTGCTTCATTTGACTATTAGAATCTGAACCATTATATGATCACCACTGCTTTAGTAGGAGGAATAACTAGATCAAGTAGGCTTATGACCCTAATGAAGAGACAAGGAAGAGACTTCTTAAGGAGATCTTGACAAAGAAAGAAGAAGAAACTGACATGAATACATTCACCAAGCTAATCAAGGTTGGTGAATATAAAGTTATGGACCAATTTTCTAAGGTTCCATCCCAAATCTCCCTAATAGGCCTCCTTATGACATCACCTCTATACAAGGAAGCCTTGTTCAAGATCCTCAATGAAGTCCGAGTACCATAAGAGATATCAGCCACTAAGTTGGGATACATTACTGTAAATACTCTATTTTTATCCTTTTTTTCTTAAAAATTGTTCTTTAAAAAAATATCCAAAAAAAGAAGAAGAAAATTTTAAAAATTAAAAATGTTAAAATACAAAAAAGAATAAAATATAGAATTTGAAGTTCTTGGTAAAAATTAAAAAAAAAAAATCAAAACTCAATTTGGGCCTAGTTTAGTTCTATAAATATTAACTAGTCTAGGACACTTTAGAATATCAATATGCTAATTGTACTAATAGGTACATATTAATAGGTTAGTTGGTAAGGGTACCATTTTCGATCAAAGGATCCAGGTTCGATCTATGCTGACAGCAGCTGCTTTTTATCTTTTTTAAATTCCTTCTCCACATGATCATGTGATAGGCATGTGATCATCTTCTAGTGTTTTTACTCCGTTAAAACCTTCCTATCTTTTCCGATTCAAATTAACTTTAATCAATGACCCTAATCATTTCAATCAAAATTTTCAAGTTTAACCATTGAATTAAAGATTAAATGCAGATCATCGGATTTTGAATTTCAAAATTAAGCAACCTTATCTTCAAGCTTAATCCACGCATCTTATTTAAAAATTTGACACAGATTGAGAATTCAGTCAAAGGCCAAGATTTTTTCCAATCCTATTTTTTCCCTTTTGTGGCCTTTGGATAATCTTTAATGCGGATCGGATTTTAAATTCAAAAGCTCCATTTTCTTTGGCGAACTTATCCCTTGTGCTTTTGAGTTCGTTTTTTTCTCCTTATGCTTGGATATAAATAGCCTACCTTCCCCATAACTTGAATAAATTGGAATCACGCAATAGCCCTATTTGATTTCACCTAAAACAGGTTTGAACTTTAAAGCTTTAAAGACCACTGTCGATTACAACTTAACATTACCATTCCTTGTATCTCTTAGTTTGTTGAAGCCAACCACTTCGATTTCTCCGTATTTTAATATTTTGCTATATTATCACCATCATTACCAACTTGAAGAAGGCAAGAGGAATTGGTTCAAGTTCTTTAGAGTAAGCTGCACAAGCCCTGTTGTTCCAAGCTTCAATAAGATTTAAGCTTAGTCTGAATCGATCTAAATTTGTGATCAGAGGAGTTTTGTACTTCTATAGTATAAATTATAGAAAAATGTACCAAAATAATGTGTCATAAAAAAATTTTATGAAAGTAATATAATAAATACATACGTGACATTGATTTTTTTAATTGAAGACACACTGTATGCGTGCGCCTTCTTAATGCAAACTGAAGGCACATTTTGTAGGCGTGCCTTCATTATCTACTAAGAAGGCGCGTTCCTTATGTACGTCTTCAGTGTTGATTTTTTTTTTAAATTACTTTATCTAATTAGTCAAGCTATTATATAGATGCACATCTCTTTCACGCGCCTTCAGTGTCACTATCGTATGCCTTCAATGTCACTACCATATACATTCAAGTGAGGCTTTACACTCCTCTTAACTAAGTACTTTCAATATGGTAAGTTAGTTACCTATTCCGCTCTTAAGTTAAATTTACACTTCACATTTCCTTTAACTAAGTGTATTATCTATGAAAACTATTAATGGAGCGGGTCGGCTTAAATGATTTACTAAACTACTAATTAAACCTGTTAAAAGCAACTATAATATAAAGAAAGTATATATATATACAGTAAACTATCAATATGAAGGGAATAGCAAAATAATATGAAAATCATTTAAAAAAAAACCATTTACACAATGAGTAATAGATGTCGATAATACATAACAATCAAACTAAGTAATACAAATATAGTTATTTACAACCATTTTTTCCTAGATCTAGTTAATTATTTTCCGAAATGAGCTAATAATGATGGTTTGTGTGTAGATGAACACTTAGATGGCTAAGGCTCAGATGGTTGTAGAGAAGTATCAATGAAATCTATATGAGGAACTGGAGTAGATGGTGATGGTGGTACTTGGATGTCGACCTCTTCTATGTGTACTGTCTAAGGCTATCCTATACGACGAGCCGGTGGTGTCGATTGTGGATACATCCAAATGGGAGCATCAAGAGTGTCAAATGAAGTATAGCTCGAATTGGAGGCATAAGCAGGAGGTACACTACTACCAATCTTGTTCAAGTCGATGGAATAGTGAGATCCCGATGGCATAGAATCATCACTGTATCCTCGACTACGTGCTTGTACTAGTTAACATCCTTTCATGAGAACTCTAGGACCTGCACGCGATTGAAGGACAGGTACAAGGGTAGGGTCCATTGGCTAGTTGAGAAATAATATCAAACCGCCGTACTCCTCGAAATGATGAAGGTTACCATCGATAATATGATGAGCAGCATGGACATCATCTACAAACCTCGCCTGATGGAGAGTATCCACCTATAGTTAATGAAATAGTTCATTTTATATTCATATAGATTGCTTTGCGAAAAACAATAAGATAAATGAAAGGAAAACTTACCAAGTATCCCATCACAGCCCCATGATGGGGTAATGTATCGGCATGTATGATCTCTATACCAGTCATAGTAAGCTAGATTGATACCCCTTGGTTCTTGAATATCAATAACCCACATCTAGTAGTTTACCCAAGTCGATATGTATCCCTGATGGGTGATCAACTAGTCTATATCTATCCTATCTCTAAGTTCAATATGATGTAGCTCTTCACCTGTATGAACGTTGACCAGTATCATGTGGAAACCTCTAAACTATCGTATAATATGGTTGAGGAAATGAAACTCCACAATGTGGAAACATATCAGTGGAATCCTGGCAGTTTAGATAGCTCGACCAATACTGCAAAACAGGGGTAAGAGATTAATAAGATCATCCGGATACGGTTCCCATACGGCCTACAATGCATTTAAAAAGAAAGTGCATTAATAATCCATAAATTTTTAATGAAGATCAACAACAAAAACAAAATTCAAGAAGTACGTACCTGTTTACTCGTCTATAGATCAAATGCAATCCGGTACGCATCTACAACATGCATAATATGGTGTATAGTATCTCGTGATATGGCCTACCTAGCAGCTAGTGGTAGGCTCTCCTATATGGTAAAGTCGAACCTGGTCCATTGTATAATATGGGGGAAATGATCTCATACCCATATCTACAGTAGTATGATGGTGCCTCCAATCTCTTACCCTCTTGATCGTGCAGCCCTACATAGCTAACGATACAACCAAGCCAAACAAGCCGATCCCCAACTAAACGTTGCGGTATGTAGGAAATACTCCAGCATGGGTAAGAACATTATGTGAACAAGGGATGAAGATTTATCAGCAAATAAAAATCCACCAAATAACTGTAGGATGTATACACGGGTGTACCAGCAAATGGTCTCCTCACTTGCACCTGCAGAAAGTACGCTAAATCTGTCTAGTAACCAATACAAACTAACACGTCCCCCTCTGTTAGTATTGTCGATAGGGTAGTCTCCTAGTAATCTCCTAACTATCTAAGACCATACTAACTACATATACCCAGTCACTACAGCCCCATCCATATGGAGACCAAACAATACCTTTATGTCCTGTAACGTGATCGTCATCTCCCCGTGAGCTATATGGAAGGTGTAGGTCTTGGCTCTCTACCTCTCGACTAACGCCGTGATGAGGTAATGATTGATTTGGATGAATGGCAGCAGTGCAACCCCTAAGAAACCGGCATCGGTAAGGTAGGTGATGAAGCGATCATCCAATGGTATTTGTGACATACACTTCCGCAGGCTCGACTCTACTCAACAAATCGTAATGTGTTTGCCTCTTTGTAATATTAAATTCATTTTCATTACAATAGTAGAAAAGTATTGAACTGTACAAATTAAAAGATGAATTAACGTCAAAACATACCCAAAAATCCCATACGTCCTGCAATCGATGTCATACCTGTCCATGCAATATCGATGGGTCACTTAGTCCTGGATCCATCTAACCTATAAAATAATAAAAAAAATATATTGTATCATTGACTTATGGAAGTATAACATGATATGATATGTAATGTAATGTAAGAAAACAACACATATATGTCTATCTATATTGTTTCTATTAAGTTGAGGACACCTTCTCCTATTATGTCCTTCTATTCTACATACGCTACACCCACTCTTATTGGCAGGCTTCCTTAAGTCCATCTCCATACAGAATCTCTTCTTCCTTAGTTTACCCAAACCACATTTCAAGTTCTCATTGGGTATAAGGAATGGGTAATCGAGATGGGGCCAATTCAACTTATTACTTATTAGCATGAAGTGTCTAGCGTAGACATCTAATTGATGGGACTACGTATACCATACGCCAATGTACCGACCGGTAGTAACTCGAAAAGAATTAAGTGCCTTTATCGTATGTGAGCACAGGATTCTATAGATCTGTCATTTCCTACATAAACATGTCATTCTATTCATATCTACAATATATGTTCGACCGCCTCGTTTCATCACTCCATTTGGTTCGCATCTCCAACCTGTCTTTACCTCCTATATCCCATTTTCACACCTATATTACTTGATGGAATGAGTTGGAGCTCGCTTAGCCTTCGTTTTTAGCTTCTTCATAACATATTCCGTATTCACTTGCCCTGCGCCCATTCCCTTCCTTGCTTATTTGACTCTTCTTTCCCAATAATCGATACAGTTGTAAAAAATTTTCTTGACAAGTAAAGTAAGAGGCAATCCTCTACAACCTTTCAAAACGGCATTGTAGCTCTTAACGATATTAGATGTCATATATCCGAACCGATAAAAACCGTCATAAGATAACGTCCATTTGCTCTTGTAAAACGGTGAAAACCATGATGGCGCATCCTCTTTAATTTACACGATCTGATCCATTAAGTACTTAAATTTCCTAGGTTATGCTTGCATGGCAACAGTAGTAGCAAGCTTCTTACACAGTTGGTTCTTATATGCTTTATTGAAATTGCTGGTGACATGCCGTATGCACCATCTCCAAACTACAAATGGTTCCTTCCAACCAACTTCTTCTTTGTCGAACACATTCTCGATACCTAAGTGCCTGTTCGTAATTAAGTAAATTATCTCCTCCTGACTATTCACAACGAATTACTTCAATCTTATGAGAAACCAAACCCATGTCTCTACGAACTCCTTGTAAACAAGCGCAAACGCCAAAGGGACACTACAGTTATTTCCATCCATAGAACAAGCAATTAACAATACATGACCATACTTTCCATACAAAAATGTGCCATCAACACAAATCACTGGTCGACAATACCTTTATGTGTATACGTACGGACCAAATGTCTAGAGACCCACTTCATTATTGAAACACCAGGCTCAGGGGATCCCCTCCATCCCCATACTACCTTAGTTCTAAGATTTGAAATCTTGATTGTGTTCAACAAAATAGGAAGCTTGTTGTATGCTTTCTCCTAATTGCCATATACCATCTTCATAGCCTTTCTCTTCGTATCCCAAACTCTCTTTCGAGTCACATTATAGCTAAACATTTTTAAAATGTTTGCTTGTAAGTCTGCAATCTTTATATCAGGATTCTCTTTAATATTATTGATAAAGCAATTAGCTATAAGTCTACTATCAATTTATCTATGGTCTTATATCACATCGGGGCTGACACGTGTATGGATCCTCAAAAATTATTATGACGAATAGCCTCATTAAACTTTTATATGATGCCCGTAGGCTCCACTTGCATCCATTGTCCTTCTCCCTACAATAAATGGCCCATAGGTTCGGTTTTGATTGATCAATGTGGTAATTGCAATGGTTATTGATGTGATATCTTTTGATGACATCCTTCGTACCGAAGCATTGTCTAACAAATAAATCCATACCATCAATCTGATTACTACTCTTTGCTTCCATGTCCTCCTCGAATTCTATATAACCATTGCCATCACCAATGTTTATATATGGAATTGAATCTCTAACCTAGGATGTCGGCATCCCAATCTAATTATATTAGGGAGCCATCTTAATCTCCTGGCTAGCAGTAAATTGAGGTACAAATGGAATGCTACTTGATATATACTCTAACGTGGCTATATAATCTACAATGTTTTCAACTTCTACAATTTCTTCATCTACTTCATATTTAACTCCCTCATGTACTCCTTCAACTTTAGTTCCAAGTCCCATTGGAATCATATCTTCATCAGGGTTGTAGCCCGAGTCATCCTATAAGATTGACCTTATTTCTGTATCAATTGCCTCTTCATTCACACTACCCTTACCAAAAGTAGGGCTTTCCATTAGATAAGTTTCTAGTCCGTCATACATAGGGCTATCTTCATCAGTTTGTTGCACATGTTAGGCCATGTCTCCTGTATCTGGTTTTCTCCAAACGCGTTGGCCATTTCTATAATGTTTTCTATATCATCATTATCCGTAATGGCCATAAAAGTATACGAAACACCTCCCTCATAATAATAAGATGTCGATGAATAAGCTTAACCCCATAAGGATTAACTCTGATGCTCGTATAGATCCGTTAGAAAAAATGGTTATAGTTAGAATCTTTCCTCATCTTTAACTTTTTCATCAGGTTCCTATTATATTGTAGACCATTACTTTCATTTATAATATTCCCACCCACATATACAATTATCTTTATGTAGTCAGCCGTTGACAACCTGTTGAATCATGAATGATAAAATTAATAAAGTCCATATGATTTTGCACAGTTCATAAAACCCACACAATTTCACTTCTCAGTGGGGCATTTTATCACACACTATAACTGTAAGCTCCTATACAACTTTATTTCTCGATGAAGTATCTCATCACACCCATGCAATTTTATTTCTTGGTGGGGCATCTTATCACATACACTATAACTGTAAGCTCCCATATGACTTCATTTTTTGATGAAGTGTCTCATCATACCCACATAATTTTACTTCTCGGTGAAGTATCTTATTACACACTATAACTTTACACTATAATTGTAAGCTTCTACATGACTTCATTTCTCGGTGGGGCATCTCATCGTACCTACATAATTACACTTTTTGGTAGGTCAGCTTATCATACACTATAACTATAAGATTCTATATGATTTCATTTCTCAGTGAGGCATAACTAATACACCGATAAAATCACATATAATATACAAGTTGCATATATATTTTTTTACGTAACTACCGCAACTTATATAACTACAACAATTATAAACACTACAAAATTATGAATAATAAAAAAAATTCAACATGCATATTACGAAAATATAAACATTACGAAAATTATCATATAACTGCATTTCACACGAACAATATAAATATAACTATAAATACAACGTAATTTGTATTTAAAAAAAATTAATTCTATTTTTCAACTTTCGTTAGTGGCAAATGTGAAATCATATTTTAAAAAATTTTTGCATCTTTTAATTCTTTCGTTGAGCAGTTCATAATTGGAGGTCCTTTCATGAATTAAAGAATTAAAAGACAAAAAACTTTCAAAAAATTTAGGCTTGACAATTTAGCAACTTTATTAGGGACATTATTTTTTAAGTAGTTGAGCCAAATAAAACTTTTCTAAGAAATAAGTAGTTTATTTTTTGTAAGATATTATTTTTCATATAAATTTGACTAACTGTTTGTTATGTACATAGGCATTAGGGGGAGTTCAAATATGAGAGGGTTATTAAAATAAAATGTATGCTACATATGGCTAAACCTAAGCCATTTTAGGACTTTAAGCATGTAGCCATTGTATAAGCTAAGAATTGTTGTGGTCAGTATCGCCGCCTAATGGTGATAGGCTACCTACTCTTATTTCGATGATGAAAGAACTTTTAAAACCAGTCCTTTTGCATTATTTGCTTAATAATAATTGAAAATTATGAGCTTTCAAAAGAATTATTAATAATTGATTAAGAGAACTTCTCTTTTTAAATTGAAATTATATATATATATATATATATATTTCAAATGAAAGTTCTCCATTTAATCAATTGTTAATAATTATTTTCTTTGAACCCATTACTTCTCAATTATTTTTTTTTAAGTATATGCTTAGCATCTTTTATACTTGTCAATTTCCTCCAAAAAAAAAAAAGAAAGAAAGAAAGAGTTCAGTTCTTTTAATAATCATTAACAATTAATTTTTAATAAGTTTTTTTAGGTACATCCATGATAAATTTTCGATCTTCTTTTCCTTAAAAAAAAAGCAAAAAAAAAAAAGGAAAGAAAAAAAGTAAAGAAGAAGAGCTAATAAGATAAGTTTTCTTATTATAGGCTCTAATATTGCTTCAAGCAGTTAAATCCCAACTTAAAGCCCTCTTGTTACTTATCCTTAACCTAAGATGTCAGAAGGAAACAACCTCGATCAAAGGATGGTTATAATGGAGAATAAAATGGCTAAGATGACTAGTCTAACAAATAGCCTAAAGCAATCGTGCTTCATAGACTCAACAAATCAATGAGCAACATACAGATCCGACCAATCTTGAATTAACAGGAGATGAGTCTTGGAATAATAGTAGGGTTCAATGAAAGATCTATAAGAGAAACAAAAGGACCTACAAAAGAAGTTGTATCAAAAGATCACAGAGCAAATGTAGAGTCCCATGGGCTTAAATAGCTTTGAGAAGTTAGGCCTAATCAACATCGAAGCAACTAATAAGATAGAATACGTTGAAAAGTTTAAAGCCCTTAAATTTGAGAAATACAATGGAACAGGCTATCCTATGCTACATACTAGGCTGTACTAAAGGTAAATGGCAAGGCATACCAATTACAACAAACTTATGGTTTAAACCTTCAAAGATAGCCTTATGCATTCGACTCTAATCTGGTATGCTCAACTAGATTTGAATGAGGTTAACACTTGGGATAAGCTTGCAAGAGCCTTTTATAAGCAATACAAGTTTGACATTGAAGTAGCCCCATCTATGATCAATCTATAAAATATGAAGAAGAGGGGCAATTAAACTTTTAAAGAATATGTATAAAGGTAGATAGAAATGGTAGTTAGAATTACTTTGCCCTTACTAGAAAAAGATCTCATATCCATCTTCATTAATACCTTAAATAGGCATATTTTCATCATTTATTGGTGCATGCAACAACTAGTTTTGCAGATTTAATAATGGCTGGAAGTCAAATTAAAGAAGCCATGCAAAAAGGAAAGTTGGTAGGCCCAAATGGAATTGAGAAAGAAAAAGCCCTATTCAACCTTAAGAATGAATTAGTTGTGAACAACTATTCTATTGTTCCCCATTTTCCCATACATAGGCCTAATCCAATCAATATTAATCAAAACCTATAAATAAAGGACAAATTTCAAAGACATAAAAGAGTCAATTCACTTTAATATCGATACCCCTATCTTACGCCTTCCACCAACTCAAGGAAGTGAATGTCCTGGCTTGTGAAATTATGAAATCAGGATACAGGCCTTGGAATGCTGATGCCAAAGTGCAATGTAAATACCACATGGGCTAGAGAGCTCATTCTACAAACAACAATTGGAGATTGAAAACAAAATTTAAGACATAATTGATGCTGGACTAGTTTAATCTAATTTCATAGAGAGTAGTAGGCCTAATGCTAATGATGATTCACCCATGAATCAAGAAGAGCTGAAATCAACATGATCAAGGTTGTTGAGCATAAGAGAAAAGGTCTACAAGATGAAGCAGGTTCTTAGAAGAAGAGGATCTATTTGAATAATTGACAACTCTTTCTATTTTAAGTGCTTTGTGACAATGGAGATTAATGAATAAAATCTTCCAATTATGGAATCTTATTTGTTCTTTTAGTTACTTGAATCATGAAAATAAAGATTGGAAATAAATATCTCTATGAAAAAGAGTTATTGAATCAATCGGGCCTTGAGGATAGAACAAATCAAAGGACATCCCGGTGTAATTAAGGTAAATTAGGGTATACATAGGAGTTGAAATTTTGCAAATTTTAAAAGGAAAGGTTTATGATTTCTTAAGTTAATTTAGGGTGATAAGGGGAAAACCAAGTCTTAAATACCAACCCTTAAACATTAAAAGAGTTTAGAGACATTGAGGTGAGGATAAAACTCACTCCTTAAATGGAGGTTTATCTTAGATGTAATACATGGTTCAAAATGATGATAGGCATTCGTTTTGCTACCCTACACACACTTATCCTAACTAAACCCCTTTGTGCCTTTAGGAAAGTGTTTTAAAAAAAATATGAACCTTATTAAGAACCACCCCATATTAGGGCAATCAAGAGGTTAGGGTATCCTTAATAGAAGAGGAGGAAATAAACTAGTTTGTTTTTGCCCTAGCTAATTCGATTCATGATGAATTATTGCAAGAGATAATTTCTTTCAAAGCCTTTCATTCCTTAAGCCATATACATAAACACTTCGAGTTTTAAACCAGTTGCAAAAAGGGAATAAAAATTGAGGGTGATTAAGAGAGGGAAAATAATGGAAAAAGAAAGAAAAAAGAGAAATAAAAAAGAAGAAGGAAATTGGAAAAGAAAAAGGAAAAAAAAGAAAAGAAAAAGAAAGTAAGAAAGGGAAATGATGACCTAGGTTAAAAACTAAGATTTTTTTTTCAATCAAGCGTTCCCTTAAATACATTAAAATTAAGCTTAAAATGTTATACAATAACCTACCCACATCACTACCTTAAGCAAGGGAATCAAATTATCCTAAGGTAACAATTCAATTATGAAACTGGGTAAACTCGTTTTAGTTCTTTCTGTCATGCCCCGAAACAGCAGAGTCGTAACAACCCTACCGTGTAAACCATCCTAAGATAGAAGTTGGCCTTACAACTACTATCTTAGACCTAATCTACACAAGGCGTTCATGACAAACCCGCTTTGAAGTAAACGGTTTGTAATTTAAATAAATCATTTACCTAAGAAAGTGAGAAAATATATATATTCACTATAATTCAGTTATTACAATTAAAGTTTACAATATTTCTCCGTAATATATTTCCTAGTTATTACATTATTCAAAAATAAAAAGTTCTAAAATAAAATCTTAGACCTTAAAAATATATGTTTGTTCTTCAAATGCTTTTCCTCATTCCCCAGGATCCAGCAGTTGCTATCTTCAGAGTAGTTATATGCCGCTTCTTAGCCAGCACCTACACGACGTCTATAGGGATGTGAGCAACAACGGCTTAGTAAGTTAGGATGAAGGACTTAAAACCATACCATAAATACAACAAGGTTTTCAATCAACTTATTAGGTGCAATGCATGCGCAAGCAAATGCTATCGCACGACGTTGTCTGGCCCGTCATGAGATTAGAGAAATTGCGCCCGCTTTAATCTGGGTTGAGGAGTTGCTGTTAATGCAATAGCTCACGACCAAACCTAGGCTTATGCAATGGAGACCTTGCTCTTCCCGCGACTACCTTCGAATCACTGACTTCACCCTCGCCACGACCTTCTCACCTGTCACTTAGTTTGACTGAGGATGAAGAAGGGACCATTATGCAATCCTGCGCTATCCCTTTCGAAAGGGTCGATATTTGGCCAGAGGGTCCTAAGTTCCCCTAATAGGTTGCCATGTACGTCCGATTATGATTATAGGTCGTATATTTAATTAGGTCCAGTTTAGGGTGACCAATCATTTCATACAAATCATACAATATAAGCCAGAACAACAAATAGAATCATAGCATCACCCATAATCAAGCACCACCCATAATTAAGCACATGCACACATTCAACTATCTAACAAGCACAACCAAGCATAATCTTAAGCCTCCAAAATACAGCATCATATTAATCCCAACTTACCTCGACTCCTCACTCACTCACTCGAGGTCCGACTTGCTCAGGCCATCGCCGATCATCCCTATAACACAAATGTGGTTTCCGTTTTTCATATAACTATTATAGGTTCATTTTATCCTATAACGCTTATTATCATGTTTTGTTTAGGGTTTAATACACCTAATTATCTAGGTCTTAAGTCTTTTACAATTATTCTAAGTTTGGGGTTAGGTTCGGATTCGGTTTCCGCATTGATTTCTAAATTAGGTTCTAGTTCGATTTCTAAATATTGTTTTATACTTGAACCCTAGAAATTCGTTTAAACTCATAATGTGAAATTAATCACATTAATTTCCGATCTCCTAAATATCATCATTATCCCTAGTTAGTATTTTATTTCACTTAGTACACTTAAATCCGTATTAGTGTATCGAATTCACTCCTAATATGAGAAATTTTTACATTTTTCATATAATTACATAAATTCAAGTCTTCCATTAGTTTTATTATATATCCCTATTATTTATATAATATCAATTTTTATCCTAATATTTTATATTTATTATATTTCCAGTAATTACATATTATGTATTATCACCTATTATATATATAATACACTTCTAATATTTCTATCACTCTAATTACCATCTCTAAACATCAATTATTATTTCAAAATGTCTAAATTCATCTTAAATTAGATTTTACTCCTAATTTCTCTAATTTACAAAATTAACTATTTTTCCCTATTAGTCATTTACTACATAATTAATCTAATAATTACATCTAACACCCTAAATGCTACAAGTATCATACTCCATCAGATTTCAACATCCTAAAACATATACTTATTCACTAAATCATTAATTAACCATTTAATTATTTTATTAACCCTAAATTACTCATTTTATGCTTCATTTCAAGGCCTAAAAATTATCTAAAATTTTCGAAAATTAATTTTTGAAAACGAGCTTCACAGCACTATTCTATATCATCTAAGTAATCTACACAAAAATTTTGGACTCGAAACTACACTCCTAAGATCATTTATTTCTAAACCGAAATATGCTTAGTTTTTCACGATTTCTTAACGATCATATATTACGGGACATTCTTTCATCAAAATAATATTTTTCCTAAAAACTACATACAAAAATATTCTAGAATAACAAAATTCATAATTTTCTAAGAATAATTACTATTTTTTACAAAATTACATAAAATCAGGCTGGAAATCCGACTCACCGGTCTGGGTGGCTCCGGCCACCGTTGGCCGCTGTGGCCTTGTCGTCCGGTCTGGGCACTGCCACCACCATGTGGTGGTGGTGGCCGTCTGCTCCCAGCTGCTCGTTTGGTGTGGGTTCCCTTTAAAGACTCTAATTGCACAATTTTTCCTATTTTTTTTCTAACCCGAATTTTTTTCTCAATTTTCGCCTCTCCCTAATTTTCTCTGATTTCTAATTGTCCAAATGAGCTTCTAAATTTTTCTTGCTATTTATAGAGCTTTAGGGTAATTATAGTGCATTAAATTGGACAAGACATTATCCAAATTCCTTAATTTTTGGCTTTTGAGTTGCCTTAATTTAATTAGCTGATTTTTTTTCTTATTTTTTTCAGCTGCCACAACTCAATTCTGGATCATTCCTGATTTTTCTTGATTTTTTCTTAATTAATTATGAATTTTCTTTAAGTATTTAGTATTATTTTAGCACATTTTGCGTATTTTAAATAATTACGCGTATTTATACCTATATGTAAATTCATATATATTAAAAATAAATATTCCTAAATATTATTTAGGTCATTTTATGATTTTTAGTATACACATAATTTATCTCTAGCGATTTGTTAATTATCGAAATGCATTTTACGCATTTTCGATAAATAACGAGTTATATACTTAAAATTTGGAATTTTTATAGTCTTTTATTTTATTACTTATTTTCTTAAATTCAAACTTACGGAATCATTTTTACTAATATTTCTAGTTTTACTTATAATTTAGACTTGATCGGATCTTTTAGCTGATCGAAATCTTGAGTGATTGGTTATGGGGCTTACACTTTCCTTGGACTCTTGACTTGTAAACCCAGTTGAGCAAATCGTTCTTTCATAATTAGCAAAAATTGAATATCCTTTTTGCTAGCTATAGACTAAAATTGACATTATAATCTAAGGTAAAGACCTATCAGATTGACCAAGTGTACCACTTATAAGATGGAACCAAAATTTTTAGAATCTGAGTCATGAGTGAAAATAAACCATTCAAGAGTGTAAGGAAGTCCACTTGGACTAAATTACTTGAGAAAATAATGTCTTTCTTTTAAATTGAAAATTTATGAAGCAGTAATCAACATGGGCATGAAAAGAAGTTTACCCTAAAGAGCTTCCCTAGGAGAGTTCAAGAGCTGAGAGAAGGTCATCATCTCTCAAACGACAAGAGCAAGTGACATAAAGGCAACAAAATGAGCCTTTCGCTCATTGACATCATTTAGAGTTAGTAAGATTCCTCTGTCAGTTAGTCATTCTCTTCCTATAAAGAGAGAGAGAGAGAGAGAGAGAGAGAGAATTTGAAGTACAAATTATTTTAAAAAATCATAAAAACATTTGCTACCCTATCTCAGGAGTATAAGCTATCTTACTTTTAGAAAATGTTTTCAAAAATCATAGAAACTTTTGCTATGCTATATTTTCAAAAGTCTTATGAGTGTAAGCCATCTTGTGTTTTTAGAAAAACATTTTCAAATGTTATATGTTATCCCACATTTTTAAAATTTGAAGAGTGTAAGCATCCCATGTTTTTAGAAACATATTTTCAAAAGTCATAGGAGCATTTGCCATCTTACATTCTTAGAAAAATAGAAGGAGCAATAGTTATCCTACATTTTTTAAGATCTTAGAAGCATGAGTTATCCTACATTTTCGAAAAAATTTCAAGAGCTATAGATATCTTAACTTTTTCATAAAATCATTTTCAATAGCTTTTTAGAAGCCTTAACTATCCTAAATCATTTCAAGAATCTTTCAAAATTTTTAAATCAAAGGAACTCCAGCTATCTTAGAAATTAGGGAATGTCAACAATCCTGATTAAAGAATAGCAGCTATCTTACATGAAAAGAAGAAATCCCATTAGGTGACCGCTATTAAAATTAAAAGAAATAAAGGTATAAAACCCATAAGGTAATCTTAAAAAATGTAAATCCCTTATGGTAGTCATTAAAAGATATAAATCTATATGATGTTCATCGAATTCCATAGGTTAGCCCTAAAAGGGAAGTAAACCCCATACAGTAATTTCAAAATAAATAAAAAAAGGACAAATATGGGGCATCTTCTTTATTTTTGTGGCGAAGTTTTAATTGAGCATCATCACAAAGAGAGATAACTATAAATATCATATTTTGTCTTTTTTATTCTAAAAAATTGTTCTTAAAAAAACCCAAGAAAAAGAAGAAAATTTAAAAAATTAAATGTTTTAAAATACAAAAAAATAAAATAAAATAAATACTTTGAAGTTCTTGGTAAAAAAAGAAAAATTCAAAACCCAATTTGGGCTTGTATTAATTCTATAAATATTGAACTAGTCCAATATGCTTTAGAATATCGGTTTGCTATTTGCATTATTGATAATTATATATCATCAGGTCAGTTAGTAAGGGTACCAGAAGTATGCAGATTCAATCTATGCTTCAAGCATACAACAGTTAATTTTTTTCTTTTAATTCCTTCTCCAAATGATCGTGTGAAGTGATCATCTTCTACAACAAGCATGTTCGAATGCTAACATGCCCAACTGGAGAAGTAGCGATCAGAACAATGTTTTTACTCCATCGAAACCTATTTTTTCTGTCTTTTTCGATTCAAATCAACTTTAGTCAATGGCCCTAGCCATTTCATTTAAAATTTTCAAGTTTAACTGTTGAATTAAAGATTAAACGTGAATCATCAGATTTTGAATTTCAAAATCCATTGACCTTATCTTCAACTTAATCTGCACACCTCATTTAAAATTTTGACACAGATTGAGAAGTTAATCAAAGGCAAAGCTTTTTTCCTATGCTATTTTTCCCTTTCGTGGCCGTTCGATCATTTGACACGTATCGAATTTTGAACTCAAAAACTCCATTTTCTCCATTAAACTTGTCCGTCATGATTTAAGGTTTATTTTTTTATCCTTACGCTTGGCTATAAATGGCCTGTCTTCCCTAGAACTGGAACAGATTAGAATCACACAACAGCCCCATTTAATTTCGCCCAAACAGGTTCTAAGCTTTAAAGCTTCAAAGTCTACTGCCGACGACCATTGTTAAAATCCTCCGTCACCAGCTGCAACTTAACACCACAAGTCCCCGTATCTCCTAGCCTGTCGAAACCAACTACCCCAACTTCTTCGTCTTTCGATATTTTGCTATATTATCACCATCATTACCAACTTGAAGCTGCATGGATCAGCTGGCATTTTAGGGATTCATTTTTGTTCGAAAAAGAAAAAAAAATTTTCTGCTATAAAACTTGTGTTTTGGAGCAAGCCGCACAAGCCCTGTTAGTCCAAGCTTCAGTAGGATCCGAACTTAGTCTGAATCTATCCAAATCCGCGACCAGGATCCGCACTTGACTTTGGTGCCTGACCTGTGTACTTCCAATTGTAGGTAAGTCCATTTTCTTCTTCTTTTCATTAAAAAAATAAAATAATAAAAGCTCTTTTTTTAAAAAAAAAAACCTTTCATAAAATAAAACAAATAGCTTTTTGAAACTTAGGTTTTTTAGCTTTCATTCAATAATAGCATCCTCTTTTAGGAATTTCAATTTTTTTAAAACAAAAAAAATAAATAAAACTTAATCACTTAAAGTGAAATAGTTTTGGAAAATAAAAAAATCTTACAAATTAAAATTTGCCTAAAAATAAAAGAACTATGTATGGTTTAATCTTAAAAATGGCTATATAGGTACTTACAACAGTTGCAATAATTTTTTTTTCTTTTTCTTCATTTTATTCTTTATTTTCCTTTTGAACCTAGAGGTTTTGTTTACAAAAATAAAAAAAAAATATATTTTTTTTAAAAATCTTTTTCTTGCACACTCTTTTAGTTAGTCATTATCTTTAACATTTCTAACCCTCTTATTTTGCAAAACATTTTACTCAATCGCCCTTATAGTTTTAAAAGATCGCTCTCGAATCTTAGAAATCTTGGCTTTTAAAACTTAGCGCTTCAAAAGTTAAAATTAGATTACCTAATTAATTTTAATTTCTATTTTCTGACTTTCATTAATGGTGACTGCAAAATTGTTTTCTAAAATATTTTTACATCTTTTAATTCTTTCGTTGAAGAGTTTATAGCAGGGGGCCTTTCATGAATCAAAGATTTAAAATTTTCAAAAATTCAAGCTCAATAGTTACCAATTTTATTTTGCTATTAACTAGATTGCTTTCTCTTTAGAAAAGTTAAGAGAAGAAGGGAATTGACACATCAAGCCACTAATTATAATAGTAAAGTGCAGCGATAAAATAGTGTTTCACGTGCTTATTAACAATAAATTCTCACTTAAAGTTTGCTTTTTGACTACTTTACGCTTGCTTAGGGTCAAGGATACTAAAACTAAACCCATTTCTACTATTGTACGAACTTTTGATGGGTCAAAGAGGGGAATTATATGAGAAGTCAATCTAATAGTAAAAATTGGCCTAAAGGAGTTTGAAATTCCCTTCTAAGTACTTAATATCCCAAGAACATTTAACTTGTTACTGGGTAAACCTTAGATTCATACTATTAAGGCAATCCCTTCTAATTTACACTAGAGGGTGAAGTTTATAACTAACGGGTAAGAAGTCACTATGCTTAGAGAATATGATTGTCCCATATGTTAAGAGGCTGTTATTCCCTTCATTGGGCAAGGGGATCTTGAAGATTTTTGGAATACAAATGTTTCGTCAAGTTTGTATGATTATGGGCTATAATAATGTATGAGAGAATTCAGGGTTTGTGAATGACCAATTAGGCATATTTGATTTGGGGTACATTCTTACCATAGAAGAAAAATTTTAAACACTCTTTATTAGGAACAAGCAAGATGACAAACTATACAATGCCCTTATGATCTTTATACCTTTTAAGGAGAGCTTTGTTAAGCAAACACCATAAGAACAAGTAAGCATTTCTACTACCAAATTTTCTATCGTAAGCAACTTCAAGGCACTTTCTAATTAGTTCACTACCCCTCTAAGTAGTTCTAGGGCTTAACTAAAGTAAGGAGTGAAGTCAATTTTAGTATTTTCCTAAGTTTTATTATGTCACTAAGGTTCGTGATCGAGCTACTGGCTTTGCAAGAATAAAACATATGAATAAAAGTGCTCCTTTCTTTCTCGTTTTTATTATGTTCTCCTTTCCTCAATTTGCATAATTTAGTTACCATTTACTTTTCCTTTCTTATAACAATAAATACTAGATCTAATGGTCTTAAGGGAAGTCGAAGATATCTCACGTCCATCGAGAATGAAAATGTAAATATCATCATTGACTCTATTGGGTTAGTCGTCGATGATGATATCAATGGTTACAAGTAAGTACAGGAGAATTGGCAAAAATGCAAAAAATGTAGGTTATCCATTAAAGAAACAATAGAGGTATTAATCTGGGATCTAACAAGAGCTTAAAAATCTCAAGATTAGAGGTAACTTACTAAAAGAACAAAAAGAAGAATTAGTTGGGCTGTTAGTAGAAATTTTTAGATGTATTCACATGGTCGTATGAGGACATGTCAAGATTGGACCAGTCTATTATAGTCCATAAACTACTTATTAGAGAGAACATTAAGCCCAAAAGATAGAAGCTCATATGCTTTAGATCAAATGTACTACTAATGGTTAAAGAAGACGTCAAGAAGTTGTTGGAAGTAAGATTCATTGAAGTATCTAATTCCCTTGAGTGGGTAGCTAATATATTACCTGTCTTAAAGAAAGACAAGAAGGTTTGAATGTATATAAACTTATGAGATCTAAATTAAGTAATTCAAAGGACAACTTTCCTTTACCAAATATAGATGTGTTGGTAGATAATATAATAGGAAGCCATCTATTCTCCTTCATGGATGGCTTCTCAAGATATAACCAAATTAAGATGGTTGAAGAAAATAAGTCCAATACCACATTCATCACTACTTAGGGCATCTTTTGTTATAAAGTGATGCCCTTTAGTCTCAAGAATGTATGAGTTACTTACCAAAGAGCCATGGTTACCTTAACGCATGACATAATGCACAAGGAAGTAGAAGTATATGTAGATAACATGATTACAAAGTCTTGAGAAGATGAAAATCATGTAGATACCCTAAGAAAGTTATTTAAAAGATTGACGAAGCTTCAATTGAGATTAAATCCAAAGAAATGTACCTTTGGAGTTACATTGAAAAAATTGCTTGGTTTCATCATAAATTAGAAGGGGAATAAAGTCAATCCTATTAAAGTAAAGGCAATTTCAGCTTTGTCTTCTCCCCATGCAGTTTAAGAGGTTATAGAACTTTTAAAACAGTTGAACTACATCGTTGAGTTCACATCCTAACATACGGAAAAATGTAAGCCCATTTTTGAGCTACTTAGAAAAAAATGCAACAATGAATTGAGATGAAGAATTTGAGGAAGCCTTCTATAAGATCAAAGAATAACTCATCAATTCTCTAATCCTAACAACTCCTAAACTTGATTAACTACTGTAAGGAAAGGAGAGATCCATTTATTACTTGTGTAAGAAATTCACCAAGTGGGAGCAGAAATATTCTAAAACAGAAAAGATTTGTTATGCATTAATATGTCAACTCAAGCAATATACCTTGTATTATTTGATAGTTGCAAACAAAACATGATCCTCTTTGATATTTAGATGAAAAACTAACCTTAATGGGTAGAATTTGCAAATGGCAAATGCTATTGTTTGAGTTTGATAGCACTTGCACAAACCAAAACTTAATTAAAGGATAGGCTTTGGTTGATCAAATGTCAAAATAGCCTAAGGACGAAGATTTGCAAGAAACCATAGTATAATTTTTAGTAATAGAGCCAAGAGTTAATTTAGAAGAAGAAGGAACCCTAGGTGGAGATTATACATTAATAGAGCTGCCAATATTATGGATGTAGAATAAGGGCAATGTTGGTGTCCCTTAAAGATAAGCAATTCCTTATGGCTATTAGGTGTAAGCTCCCAAAATTGAGTTTAGGACAACCGAGCTCAGATTTAGGGCTTTTAGGGTAACTTATCCAATTGAGCCCAAACTTTGCAACTAGAATGAAAAAGTTAGTCGAGATATTACAGTGAAGTTAGATTTTAGTAATAATGACCCGAAATTCCAATTTTGCCCTTAGAAATTGAAATATTTATTAAAGCCCTAAAATGTTCAGAACTCCTAAAATTGAACTTAGATTGCAACGAGAACTTAGAGATAAGTTAATTGAGCTATAAAATGAGATAATGTAGTATAATTTACTATAAAAAAATATACGTAATTTTTTAGTATACCCGGTACAAATAATAATTATACTTGTAAATTAACTTAAAATTGAGTAATTATATATATATTGTGTTGAATTCATGAAATTAACCTTAGAATGTATCCTAAAAATAAAAGATATGCTAGAAACTTAATTATATGAGTAAAGTTATATATTTCACATGTTATTTACATAGGGTATAAACTTATATATTAATTAAATAATTAATTCTAACATATAATATCTATATTTAAGTAATTATTTAATAAAAGAAAAAAAAAATTAATTAAATAACAATGAGATTGCTGGAAGGAGGCGTGGCAGGACAAAGGGGAAAGTAAAGTGCTGAATCAAAAGTAAAATTGTAAGAATTGGACACCATATGCTTAGCTAAAATAGGAAAAAAAACAAAAGAAAAAAATAAAGAAAAATCATAGGTGGTGAAAGAGCTCTATAATAATTATCCCAGCAGCAGAATAACAACATTTGACAGTTTGGAACCAAAAACAATAGAAAGAAAAATCAAGAAAAAATCGTAGAAAAAAAAAACAGAACAATCATCGAGCAAGGCTAGTTCTTAGGGTTCCCTTTGATCTGCTGTTACGCCACTCCACTACCAAGGAGTACCCCCAGCGTCTAGGCATTCCGATAACCGCCCAGCCGCTGTCGGCCACCGGAGCACCCAAGAACACCAAGGTCAAATTTCTGCCCTGTTTTTCAATAATTTCTAAAAAATAGTAAATCCGCCCAGAAAATTATGAAAAAAATTACACTTAGGTTATTTTAGACATGCTTCCATGTGATATTTTTATTTTTGAAAAATTCGTAATATTTAATATACTTTATTAAAAAATCTGTAATTCATCCGAATATATATTTATGAAATAAATGTACTATATGATGTTGTTTCTAGCTGAAAATTTTTGTGTAGGATGTGTATGATATATAGGTAATTGCTACATAGCCCAAATTTTTATTTGAATAATTTTAATATTTATTGAATTTTTAGGCCTGAAATTGGTTCGAAAATAGGCTGAAATTATGAATTTAATAGGAAATTATAAAATTAATTGATGAAATAGACATGTACTAATCTATAATAAATAATAATGGTATTGAGTCAGATTGAAATTAATTGGATGCTAAAAGAATTATAATTGGTTAATTTATCAAATTTAGGGGTAAAATCGTCAATACGAAAATATAGGCAATAGGTCGAAAACTTGAAACCAAGTGATAATTGAATTCCCTATATTTTTAGAAGTCCATAGAAATTTTCGGGGAATTATTGGGTAATCCGAACTATTTATTACGAATTTGTTAAGCAAAATAGCTTAAATTACAAATCGGGGTGTATTTGTAATGTTAATAGACTAAAATGAGTTAAATAGTTAAATAGAACCTATATATAGGATTGCTGATCGAATTGGGTTAAATGGAGATTTTTATTATAATTATTAATATTTTCTGATCGGGATGTACTTTAGGTGTATTAGAATTGAATAATACTTATATTGTTACAATATAAGGATAAATTAGATAGAATATAATTTAAATCTGTAAATTTCGCATAATACGATCATTTTTATATAATTATGTATAATTGTATTAAAAATCCAAGCTACTAGTTAAAATCCATCTCTAGGAACAGGACTTGTAAAATGTGTCGTTAAGTCTATACGAACTCAATGACATTAGTTTTGTTGAAATCGGATAACCTTAAGCAATCTAGCCTATAACTATAACATATTCAAGAATATGCACATTTCGGTAACCTTACCGGAATCAAAACGTAAATTAATAAATAAAAAGTACGTTTCGATACGATCAAAACGATATATAATACGTAATAGTATATATGATGTACAATATCAATAATTAATAATTTAATTCGATATATAGTAATAACATGACTGCATATTATGGAAATAATATATATATATATATATATAACCATTTTAGATTAAACCCTAATGTTTTCGTAATTATTACGAAAACTAAATTTGGACATTTTGTGTAATTAGGACCTTCCAAAGACGGTTGACAATTAAAGTAAAAAATAGCGAACATCTAAACAAGTAAGTTGGGATGGTAACTTCGCCGCTGTTTGGATACTATTTAAAAGTATCCGGAGACCTAAGAGTACTTTTGGTTGTGTTTGTAGTTAGATGATTATGCATATGCTATGTGTGTGAATGATACTCTGTTTTGACAGGAGTTCAACTCCTTGGTGTGCTGTTCTGCATATTTGCATGGATTCTGTATTGTGTGAACTTATTGGTCACCCCTGATTATCACTAATGATTATTCGATTAAAGTGTAATTGGTCATGCATAATCACCAGTTAAGGGAAACGATTAAGAGTGTTAAGCCAAACACCGACTTCTTTCGATGAGGATAGCTGAAATGGTCCTTTCCCCATCCTTAATCGAACTAAGTGATAGGCGAGGAGGTCGTGGCAAGGTTAGGGGCCATGGTTCGAAGGCGGTCTTGGGAGGGGGGTGTTCTCCATTGCACAAGCCCGGGTTTGGTCTAACTTGAGTCGCGATGAAACTCCTCAATCCGGGTTGGAGCGGATGAAATTTCTCTAACCTCACAGTGGACCGGTTAATACTGTGCGATGTTTTCATTTGAGTGATTGCATTGTATTTTATCATAATTATTAACTTTATTTGTGATTGTATAGTACTCTTTTGACTTCGCCCCACTTACTGAGCTAGTTGTGCTCACACCCCTACAGATTCTTTTGCAGGTGCTGAGTGAAGGTAAAGATGTTCCGGTACCACCGTTCTCAGGTTAGTGTGCTGCTGTGTGGGAAAGTAAGGATCGAGGAATTTAACTGAACCTGAGCTTTTGTCTTGTCTTTAAGTTTTGAAAAAAACTAAATGGGAATTCCTTAGGAGCCCACTAGTTTTCTAACTTATTGTATATAAATCGTAAAACCTGTGGTTTTTAATAAATTCTGATTGTAATCTTTACCCTTGGACGTGAAATATTTGTATAATTACTGTTATAGTACTAAACAATAGATTGTATAGAACAAGTATTTTGTAAAAGCTCTACCACAGGTTTGGATATTAACAGATGTCAGAACAGACGTTTCAAGCTAGTTGAGTTGTGCGCCTTGTGTAAACTGCGTCTACGATAACAGCTGTGAGGTCAGCTTTTATCTTAGATTAGTTTACACGGCGGGACTGTTATAACTCTTTTTGTTCGGGATGTGACATTAGGCTCACTTTTCCCTACACTAATAACATAGTAGAGTATGAGGCATGCATGCTCGGCCTTAAGGCTGCATTGGATATGAGGGTCTAAGAACTACAAGTTTATGGCAAGTTTATGGAGACTTAGCCTTAATCATTCTCTAAACCAATCGGGAGTATAAGATTAAGGATCCTAAACTGGTGTCTTATCATCAATACCTAACCCAATTGATAGGAATGTTTAAAGATATTTCTTTCACTTACATCCTCAGATCATTGAATCAGTTTGTCGATACCTTTCTACTTTAGCTTCTTTGTTGAAAGTGTCAAAAGGCATAGAGATTTGGCCTTTGGAAATCAAGATTGAGGAACACCCAACCTTTGATATAATAGCTGAATTATCTAGCAGCAAGAAGCTGTTGTATCATGACATCAAAACTTTCTCACAAACAAGAAAGTATTCAACTAAAATCGATAAAAAAGATTGAAGGACATTACGAAGGCTTGCAAGCCATTTCTTTCTAAATAGAATTGCACTATATAGGTGGTCCTTCGACATTATGTTACTAAGGTGGGTAGATGAGGAGAAAGTTGACATTACAATAAGGAAAGTACATGAAGAAATATGTGGACCTCATATAATAGATACATATTTGACCGAAAAATCATCAAAATGAGCTACTTCTGGTTAACTATGAAAAGAAATTATCATTTGGCAAAACAATTGTGGAAATAGGTTAATGATCATAAGATGTAAAAGTAAAAAATGTTCTAAAACTATATATTACATATATTGTTAGATGACTTGGGAAATTAATTTGTACGACATCAATTTTTTAACGTGACTAAAATCACTATTTCTCTAAGAAACTCGGCCGTGTACGGTAGAACGGTCGGACCAATAGGAGTCGTCTCCTCTCGTCTCGTGACAAAAGCTCACCTCACCACTCTCTCTCCCCTGCTTCTCTCTTCCCCCTCCCATCTCTCTCTCTCTCTCTCTCTCTCTCTCTCTCTCTCTCTCTCGTCATTCCTCCATTTTCATCGAGAGATCTGCCTCAGAGATCCAGTACACAACAATCCAACTCCCACGCGAGTCCACTTAGCTCATTCATCGATCAGGAGTTTTGAGGTTCTTCAGGACGTATTAACTATTTGATACCACTAGGGTTGAATTGAAGAGAACTCTGTCTAATGGATCCGTCCAAGACGCCTCTTGGCAAATTGCTATTGGACGAGATCACTCCGGTAGTTATGGTCCTCCGAACACCTCTCGTTGAAGAAGCTTGTTCGAAGAATGGCTTCTCCTTCGTCCAAATGCTCACTCCTTTTTGCTCCTTCAACAACATCGACGGTAATAATTTCAATCTCTTTTTGCTTTGCTAAAACAACTTTCCTATTTCAATAGCTTACGAATTGTTTTGAGCGTGCTTTTCAGTGCCAGTACGGACTGCAAGTGATCAGCCTTATAGGTTACAGAAGTTTAAGTTGCGATTGTTCTATGCTCCTGATATACGGCAGCGCGATTTGCAGGTTGATATTTCTGATCGAGAAATTCTTTTTATCGCTCCAAAACACTCTTTAACCATTAACTTTTTTGTAAACAAAATGCGCGCAAGTACAATCCTACGACAAACATAGCCGTGCCTTAAAATAGCTCATAAACACAATAGAGGGCTCTGGCACTTTGTGCACTCTCTATCAGTAAGTTTTGTGTAGAATCTGGTTGTTTTAGCCATTGAAGTTTTAGGTTTTCATCAAGCATTACTTTTTTAGGAATCTTTAGTTCGCTTAAGCTTGATAAGAATGATTTCCTAGATTATTGGTAATAATCAGACGAGCTCATTTCAGGTTACTGTTGTAGTTTTATTTTCTCTGCTAGTGGTAGGAAGCAGTTAATATCAGTATGAAAATGTATGCTTTGTGCCTGGTGTCTATTTTAGTTGCTAAGATTGTAATAGCACTTCCAAACATATTCTGGCTTACTTTAATCCATTTTAGACATAATATTTTCTGTTTTTTTCCTTCATAAAAAGGATTAAGAAGATGATATTGGAAGGCATTCCTTTGTTTGAAATTTTCACCTTCATGTACATTCTTTGGTGATTAGCTCTTTGCAATGTTGGGATGAATAGGTTTCTAAAGAGAGATTAAAGGAGGCTATCACTCGTGGTGGAGATTATGACCTTTTCAGTGAGGAGTCTGACTTAACTCAAATTAACGCTCTACGCTCTAGTAAGTTACCATCTTCATATGTTTGTTTTGTCTCCAAAGATGAAATCTAGCATCTGGAGTCTGCTGTTTCTAATGATTCATTGACATATAAAGCCTTGTGCATTGTTTTACATCTTCTTGTCTTTGTTGAAAACTTGAAATGAAGTGCTCAACTATTTGCCTTCCTAACTGAATGATTGAAGCGTCTTAATTTGAATTTGGAATCATTGACCTTGAATATACTTTTGATGTTATCAGTATAGTCAATGGAGTTTATCAACTTCTACTTTAAAATGCTTCATGAAGAAATATGTATAGACTTTGGAGGGTTTAACAGTTCTGTAATATTTTTATCACAAAGATTACATTGTTTTGATGAACTTATCGAATGTATGTTGAGCTGGTGATAGGATATCTCTTTTGTTGATAAGTAGCACCAATATTACGGGAACTACACAATAGTGTTTATGGTAGAAGAAATTTTTTATGGTTAGATATGCCTATTGGGTGCTGCTAGAGCCTCAATTGAGGGAGAACATCTTTGGAAGCTGCTTTTCTGCAGATTCTTGGCATAGAAATGCTCAAATTAATCACTTTGAGTGAATCCTTTGCCTCTGGCAGAATATTTTTCTTTTGTCTTTTTCTTTGCAAAGGAATATTTATCTTATCAACTGAAAGATGATTTAAAAAGAACTGTGTAGCATACAGAAATCACGACAATGTATATATTTTGCTTGTTTCATGAATTACAGAAAGGTACCTTGCTAGACTCTGCATCTCCTATCATGCACTTGTTTATTTTCAATTTGCATCTTTTGAAAATTTGTAGGCAGATATTTTTGCAGGACCGTGTTTTGGGATATTGTATGAATTGCAAATTCAAATATGTAGTTGCTGTAACATTTTGGCTTTTTGTTCATGGTATAAGAAGTTGCTCTTAAGTGACATAATTGAACTTTTTTCCTGCAGGGTTTGACTCTGAGATTTTGCCATCCTGGTTCAAATTGTTTGATGAAGAGCTCATAAGATTGCCATCTTTTTCTGAGCATGAGGCCTTTGACCACCCTGTGGCGTGTAAGCTTCTAAATCAGTGATGGCTTTATTTAAAAATGCTGTCTTCTTCTGTTGTGCTTTCCTTCATTAGTTTCTCCTTTTCATATTCTCACTCACTGTCCTCATTTGAAGGTCTCGTGGTTGTTTCTTCAAAGGATGAGCATCCAATCAACAAATTTGTGGACCTTTTTAACACTAGTCAATTTCCACGGCTTTTTAACGATGGTGCTATGGACCCAAAAGTTTTAAAGTTTTATTTGTTGGTGCATGACAAACAAGATGGTGTGCCAGAGAAGTAAAATTTTCTCTTTCTTCTCTTTTCTATTATCATAAGTTAATTGCCTACAGTATTTGTTGACTTATCAAAACTAAATGCATCTGATTGTCTGTGTTGCACAACTGCACATCACTTGCATTGCGTTTGGTTTGTTGGAATGGCTTCCCACTCCATTATATGAGGACCTTATGTGTTTGGTTGGTGGAGTGGGTATTTCATGGAATGCCTATTTCATGGGTTCTGTTTATCCTGCCAATCCAAGAATGAACATTCCTTATTTAGCATGAGAATTGCTATCATAATTCCATGTTCTGTGCTTTTGTCTTCATCCATACTTTTCACTACCATCAACCATAGAGTACTACCAACTAGCCTACACCACTTGCGGGTGAGTAGAAACTACCATTCTTGGCTATCCATAAACCTGCAACCAGCAAGCTTTATGCTTAATCCTGGCATCCACCATGCCGGATCGACCCCAACAATTGACGAGCCTAGACTCCATCATGCAAACTCAAACCCACATTTGACAGCAGCAACCATTGGACTCTACCTGTGTGACCAAATCTGTGTTCATGCTTGATCCATACTGTAGATGCACCAATGCTGCTATATTCATACCACACTTGACCCCACACTAGAGACGCAACCCCTGAGCCTATATTTGCACCCATATAGCCAGATAGATCTAAGTTCCTCTAAAACATGTGATTGTTTACTTAGCAGACTTGAATTTTGTGCAATCCAAACCCATAGAAGATGGTTGTAGTGGGGTTAGTGCCAGCACTGGTGGATAATCAGTGCTTTTGGTGATGTTTAGGGTTTCCTGAAAGAGGAAGAAGATGAGAAATGGTGGGAAGGGGAGGGTATTTTGGTCTTTTCATTTGCTTTCCTAGACCATTCCAAGTCTCAACCAAAAGTAGGAATAGAAGCACCCTATTGATTGAGTATTGAGAGTGCAAGCTCTTGTTATAAATGTTTATAAAAGAAAAGGAGGGGGAGATGGAGTTGGTAAGGGTGCTGGTACTTAAGGAGAGTGTAGTATTTTGTGTGTATTAGTATGTATGTTGTGTTGTGTGTGCGTTGTGTATGGTGTTGTTGTGGTGTTTGTATTGTGTGTTGTGTGGCATTTGTATTATGTGTTTGGTGGTGCAGTAGTTTGTGTGGTGTGTTATAGTAGAGTAGTGTTGTGTGCTGGTGCAATAGTGTGTGTTGTAGCACAGATATGTGTTTGTAGTGCAGTGGAGTTGTTTGTGTGGAGTTGTGTGCTGTACGGAGGATTAGAGGGCCAGAATGTGAAGCTGATGTGGTAAGTGTGCGGAGTTGGCACTTATCTGGAGTATTCTATTTTTGGAATATAAATACAAGAGAACAGACAGTTATAGGAGTTAGTTGGAATCCTGGAAAAGAGGTCTTTACCCTAGCTGAGCAGGAGCTCAGGTAATCTTGGAACCCTAATTTTCTACAGTTTCTCGTAATTTCTAATTAAGATTTCTATCACTTATGGATTATTCATTTGAGGGAATACTTATAATATTCTACCCTTATTTATTTTGAGTAAACCAAACATATTATTAGGAAAGTTTTAATTGGAATAATCAATTGGTAGCTTATGCAGATCTAATACTTGGAAATTAGATCTAATAGCCTTAAAAGGTTAGGAGTCAAGATGGGTGCAAAAATTCGAGGTTTAACTCAATGTTATAGTTATTTTATTTTTCTTCTGCTTTTTGTACTTATTAGCAACTGCTCCTTTCTCTCCCCAATGGGGCATCAAGGGTGTACAAACACTATCCAAATTAACTTCAAGAGATATCATCTATGAAGTCTACAATCTACAAATTGGTAGTGATGCCCATGTAAAAGAATAAGAGCTTTTCTTTTACATTATACAACTTAGATTCTTTGTTTAAAAAACAAAATCCTGTTGTTTCAAAGATTCCCTATCACAAAAAACCCTATTGTTTCTCTTAGTCCAAAAAACTGCTTGAACATAAGGAGATTCATGAAAAGGTTTTTCCTATTCTTGATACCATTCCAATAGCTCTTAAGCATGAAACTTGCTCTTCTTTATCCCATGTACCCAGTAAAGCATTTATTGCTGTCTTTATCAAGGTAGTTTCATTTACTTTAACAGATTCTACTGCCTGGTACATATGAATCGATTAAGTTCTGTCAAAATTGATCAAGAATGTAAGATATTAGGTGGTGTAGCCTTAGATGTTAATCTGAAAGTAGAGGTGTGTAAATGGGTATTGATTTGCGAGTTGACTTGTATAACTTGCTTTTTAAATGGGTTTGAGTCGAGATTTTTTCGCCTGTTTAAAAAGTGACCAAATGAACCCGTTTTGTTTAACTTGTAGATCAAAGTGGATTAATCTAGATTGGTTCATTTAACATATTTATACCTTTGGTTTTTAGGTTAGCTCGTTTAATCTACTTTTTAAACGAATTAGGGTCGAGATTTTTTGACTTGTTTCAAATGTGGGTCGAATGAATCCAGCTCATTTAACTCGTGGGTTAAAATGGCTTTGGCTGGGTTAGCATGTTTAACTCATTTGTATACTTCTACTTGAAAGTACCAGTATGGGGCCTTGCCTTTCTATTTTGTTTAGTGCTAGTGATGACTTGTTTGAAAGTGCATACAAGAACTACAATACTTTGGACTTTTTTTTTTGTGTTTATAAAAATGGTTTGGATGGTTTAAACATAGACTAGGTGAATGAGAAGCTTGAAAGTTTGGAGAAAGATTGATTATGTATGGATCGTATGATGATTAATGAGGTGCATAGTCACATAAACATTTCATGGAACGGGTCATAATTGATGCTCTCTAATGGAATCCTACATATGTACAATTGTACTCAGGGGTTGCTCTTGATCATGTCTTTCTATGCAGCTTTGTGCATTTCTAGGGTTCCCTTTTTTGTCCCCTCCTCCTTTTTCGTTCTTCTTCTTTAGTCGAATCCATATGGATCTCTTTAGTTCAATCCACGTATTATGTGCCATTCCTTTTTGTTTCCTGTGGACATATAGACAGAGAGAGGAATGAGTGAATATTTGGGGTGTTGCAGTTGTCTAGATGGGAAACTCAGGGTTTTCTTAAAATTTTGGAGTCCATATGTTGCTTTATTAATATGTCTATATTTTTCTTTTCCTTGTGTTTTTGTATATTCTGTTAGAGTAGCATTTCTTATTCATGAAAACAAAGGATAAACAAAATCATATATCAGATTCATTTGGGGAGATTAAGTTTGAGATTCCAGTGTAAATATTTTTTGGTGTTACCTACATATGCGAGCTATACTTAATTAGTGCGTATGTGTTAATTAGGCGATTTATGCATCCAGATTTAGATGGTTAATTACGACCATGCCTTCTATTTATTTAAAAAAGGGATGCTTACTTTGTAGTACAGTTTGATGGTACAAACCCTTTGACCTAATTTTGGGCTGGATATGTGATATGTTCCCACCCTTTGTAAATGATTGACATTTGTAACCAGTTGTCTAATTCTTACATTAAGGGTCAACACTCTTTCTCATGTTTAGCCTTTGGGAACAGTGGTTTCTGGCTGTTACATTGTCACTAGGGATGGTTGGTGATGGTTCATTAAATGTTTGAATCACGAGCACCAGCATTGGTTTGGTTTAGATATATTACAAGAGAAGAATAATCCTTTTTTTAGCTGATCCTGCCTAGTGGAAAGCTTAAATTTTATTTTGGTTGGCAAACCTTGTATGTGGGGGTTGCTATCCAAATTTATTAGCTGGGAGATTATTATATATTTCATCTTTTTTAGTTCATATATCAAATTACATTTGATAGTTTTGGTTGGGTTCTCTCAGGGGTTGGCAGGGTGTCAATTGTTATGGCCTTGATCCTAGAAAAATTAGATTAGGAAATGAAATATTTGTCTTTATCTTTATCTTGTCATTTAATCTTAAACAGGTCAGAAATTATTTTTTTACTGTCTATGAGATCGAAAGATTCTGCTTACCAAAGCCTTTGACCTAACCTCAGTTTTACCATAGGTTCCACCAAGAAAGATCGGAATCTAAATAAGTACAAAGTCTTTATCAACAATTTTGGTGTTTATCGTCCTTGGAATAAATCACGAACTTGAGCCCATAATTTATTGGTAGTAGAGCTACTAATCATGGGAGATTTCTTGACTTTGAGTGAATAGTTTATGGTTTTTATGAAAGAAATTCACATCAAAGGAGAGAAGGATAATGTTGAAAAAGAAGTGGACAAGGTCAAGCATCTGGAGTTGGTGGTATGCCTAGATGAGATGGTGTGTGTGCTTTACTAAGCTGCGACTTGGATCGGTGATGGCTTATCCCTCCATCATTCTATGTTATGCTAGATTGTAATTTCCCTTTGATGATGTCACCGAGAGACATTTGGTTGGTTTAGCAGATGCAAACAGCTTTTTGCCAATTAGCGCATGCAAGATATTAACTAGTTTGGGATGGCTACTTGCATCTTGTGGATGAGGTGCAATTGTGGTACTATAAAGTTGCTTGTAAAAACCCTACCTGATGTGGCCCCATTTCAAGCTTCTTTGTAATTTGAGATTTGGGCCACTACTGAGGCATAACCGAATCAGAACTG
This sequence comes from Lumnitzera littorea, assembly GCA_024138015.1. Lineage (NCBI taxonomy): Eukaryota > Viridiplantae > Streptophyta > Magnoliopsida > Myrtales > Combretaceae > Lumnitzera > Lumnitzera littorea. Next base: position 48,372,502 of record JAMXBB010000009.1, on the reverse strand, counting down.
GTTGGTGGAGGAGTGTCAATGAAAGTTCTAGGAATTGCTGGTCATAATTCCCTTTGTGTTGACCGAGCAACAGGTTTCCATATTCACCACAAGGTCAGTAGGGGCAATTAGAGGTTCAAAATCCACTTTAGTCACTGCAGTGAGTTTGGTGCGTGCTTATGGAAGGAGACTGTGAATATTAAATTAAGAGATGTCTGGAAACTACATGGGAAGTGTAGCTGGAGTTGCTGGAACTTCAAATGAAGAATTAAATGCTGCTGATACATGTATAGATCCCAAACCAATGCCTTATATATGTTGTTTGAATGAAGCAGGAATAGGAGAGCACAGTGCTAAGGGTATATACTTCATATGTGACGAGCCATTCACCTGTGAACATTGATGCAAGAAGGTGCTTGTCTTGGAAGTTGAGGACGCACATATGTAACCAAGCACCGAATGATTCAGGGTTTGAATAATCACATTCAGCCTTCAAGCTTTTTGACAAGCTTGGTGTCAAGGGAAGGGTGATGTTTCGGATTCAATTCATGATTAGATTAGGAAATAAGATATTTATGTTTATCCTTATTTTGTTGTTTTATTTATTTTCTAGATTTATGGTATAATCAGCAGATACTATTAGATTTATAGCTACTCTTAATTTTGTGCAAGCTAGGTTACAGGACTTGTTTGTTATTATTCTAAGAATAAAGACAAGCCAGAAAAATTGTTGGCTAAAACCATCAATGCTTTTGCAGAAAGGTGTAATGTTATCTATTTATATGTCGTTTCACCTTTAAAAACACAGCATCATGCTTTAAACTTTAAGGAATCGATTCATTTGGCTCTTTAATACATGATTTTCTCTCAAGGTTATTTTATAGGAGGGTGTCATGTCTCCAATCCTGGTGTAGTTGTATAGATGCTTCATTGTGCTACTGCATTGAGAACTTTGGTTTTTCTTCTTGAAGATCGTAGATTTATATTTGTTGCAAGGAATTGCCCTATTGCTTACTTTGTTAGTGGTGGATCTAATTTGCGATTTGATCTCTCCTCACGGCTTTGTTTTTGTTTTTTCGTTTCCTTTCTCCTTTCCCCTTTCCCCCTTGTAGTGCAATGAAGATTCTTGGTGAAATGAAGAGCACCTTTGGTGCAAATGCATCTCAGTTGCTCTGTATCAATTCTTCTGACAATGGGCTTGTAGAAAAGTCAGGTCACCCATGGGAGTCCTTTGTAAGTATCTTTTGAGAATGATTCTGGTCATCTTGTCGTTTGGTAATCATTCTGTTTAACAATTATTGCTGATCTGAGTGGTTGAACTAAAGACCTCTATATATATGTTCTAATATCTTGCGACAGAGAAATGATGCTTCACTGGCTCAGCATCTTGGTTCTTTGCTTACTGAGGACGATCTTAATGAGGTAACCTTTACTCATTCTTGCTATATTGCATGAATTTTTCCACAGATGTAGATATTGTTTGCTCCAGTGAGGTGTGCATACTCTGACCATGATTTTTTTGGCTTGGACAGATAGAAGATCTGGCACATAATTTAGCTTCAAAGCACATTATTCCTTATATGGAAGAAAAAGTTCGCGTGCTAAATCAGCAGGTATTTTTCTGCTTGTTATAGTGGTATTGATATGCTGAGTATTGAGTGCTTTAACCTGCTATCTAGTTTCTTTAACTAATTAACTTCACAGTTTTTTCTGTCAGGTTTCTGCTACCAGGAAAGGTTTTAGAAATCAAATAAAGAACCTTTGGTGGAGAAAGGGAAAAGAAGAGACCCCTGATGCTCCCAATGGCCCTATGTATGTAAGCTATGTTGATGCAAATCTTTATATTTTTTTTTCTTCCTCATTCTAATTTAGTCTCTCTCAACTTCTTCCCTGAAGGTATACGTTTAGTTCCACAGAATCACAGATTAGGGTTTTAGGTGACTATGCCTTCATGTTACGTGACTATGAGCTTGCATTATCAAACTATCGTCTGATATCAACAGATTACAAACTTGACAAGGCCTGGAGACGGTATGCAGGTGTGCAGGTAATTTACACTCTTTGTTTTTTTTTTTTTTTTCTTTTTTGGGTTGCTGTTTTGTTTTGGGGGGGGGGGGGGGGGG
>JAMXBB010000009.1:48321421-48370018 GCA_024138015.1 Lumnitzera littorea | reverse complement strand
GGGGGGTGGTGTTGGTAAGTGTTTTATTGGAATAAATGCTCATTATCAATGTAGGTATTTTCAGTTTCTGAACTATTTGTATGACAAGCCTGGAGGATCTTATAATGGCGTAGGATGCGTATGTATGTTTTGGAAAGTTTCATTGGTGGTAGCTAAAGCCTGCACTATTTCATGAAGTGCCATATAGGTTGAGATATGAACATGGCAAAAACATCTCATAGAATATTTGATATATACCTATATTAAGAAGATTGCCATATCACATTCTCCTCCTATGGAGACTACCCTTTTTTTCTTTTCAAATTGGACCAAAAAAGAAAGGATCTAGAAAATCAAATATTCTCTTCCTTTAGTAGGGAAGTGAGTCTTGCCTAGCTTTCCCTGCCATTGGTAAGTATGTTGCAAGTCAGATGCGGAATTCTGTAGTTTTATCTTGGAATTTCCTTGCAGAATTAGATGATTTGCTGTCACTAAGCTATACAAACAATGAGGCATCTGTTTTGTTAATGAACTAGGACAGGCTGAGTTTCGAGATAGAACTTTCAAAGCATCCATTTGGTACTTATGCTCTCTTTACTCCCATCACTAAGAGAAACGTATAAATTTCATGGGATATTTTTGTGGAAGATTATTTAGATACTCTTGGCTCATGTTGGGGCAACTTCTTTTAGTTTGAGAGGCTTCTTTAGGAGAACCTTTGCTATGGATGGCATGCTAAAGTAGGATAACTTTGTGGCTAACAGCTCTTCTTTTGAGGGCTATGTACAGCAGGAAGCATCTAGAATTCTCTATTGAAGTCAATTGGTGGAGAGTTTGTGATGCAAGAAGCAAGGCCAGCCTTACTCAAGAATGCCTTCATCAATCCATTGAAGGAAGTGAAGCCTACTATTGTTGAACCTTTTTTTTTTTACTTGGAAGGGAATAGCTTGAGAGTCACTTGGTCAAAGGAAACAATGTCTCAACACTTATTCATAAAGGTGGGTTCCATATTCAGGCAGAATTTCGTAAATGTATGTCTATTGGAGAGTTACACTACGGAGAAACGTAATTGTCACAAATAAGCATGGAATTAAGAGAGTTGGTTGACATCCTTTATTAGTAACTGCAGGAATATTTGGATGTTAAATTTGAAAGGGGATGTCAAAACTTTGTGAATTGATCCTACAGAATATAAGGTATTTTGTTGCCATAAGTGACGGATGCTTTAAGTCTGCATGGACAATGTCCTTAAGCTCTACAGGATAGGAGAAACTAGGAGGTTACAATGGCATTTATGAGGTTTAATGAAGGTTGGAATTTTTGGATTGGAACATAGCTGTTTTAACCAAAAGTTTTGGTCGAGCAGCAGAGCCACCTGTCCTTAAAGATGCTATTGATAGTGTCATACATGCATATATACACACACACATATATACATATATGTGTGTGTGTGTGTGTCATTGACATGATAGATGGGCTTTTAATGATATAAAATATGTTTCGCCAAAATGGTGCACGAGATATGAATTGGTGAATTTTTGGGGTTCTCCTTAACATTGCTTGTAACTTTGAACGTGGTGTGTGGTATAAGTAGAATGGAAATGTATTTGAAAGGAAGCTTACTGATGATCAGCCTTTAGCGGTAGCATGTGAACTGTCAAGTGAGGAAATTAAGGAAGCCTTTAATTTAGCTATTCGCAAAGCCCTTAATCCAAATGGGTTCAATGTGGATTTCCTTGAGAAGAACTTGAAGTAGATGTTTTGGATGCTGTCGAAGAATTATTTTGGTAGGGCTGATCTGAAGGAAGTTGATACTATAACCTTGATGCCAAAGTTATTAAATCCTAGGTTGCTGTCTTGGATTCAGTCGGAAGTAACTTGCACTCAACTTTTCTTTTCCATGTCAATCCAAATGGTTCTAGTAAGAGAAGGTAGAATTCCCTCTCTAAACCCATGTCCTTTCTGCCCATCCACCCTATCCCATTTTCCTTCTCTCCCCTCCTGCCATTTAACCTTTTTGCTAGCCTTTTCTCCTTTTCCTCCTTCCTTTCCTTCTCTCACCATGACCAGAAAACCTTCTCACCGGAATCCCTCTCCCCAACCCCATCCCTCTTCCGACCACCCTTCTTCTACTTTGCTTATAAATTAGCTTAGTTTAGAGGTACCTTGTGGGTCCTAGCTCTGTCCTTAAGATTGCTTCTTCTAGCAAAAAGACGACAACACCTTTTTCTGACAAAAAGCAATCTTTCCCTAATTAGGTAGCCTTGGAGACTTGTGTATAGGGAAAAGTCAAATCTTCTATCTTTTCTAGGCTTTCCAACCCTCCTCAATCCTTTTCTTCTACTTCACCCAATTCTTCTTTTGGTAATACTACCTTGGAAGAATTAAGCCACCTTGTGGACAACATTGAAAAACAAAACCAGACTTCTCCTTCAGGAAAAAAAGTCTAAATCTTATGTTGAAGCTTGTAGTTAGATGTCCAGTACCCCTCTCGTGTCGTAGGTTAAACTGGAATTCTTCCCACTAGTTGAAAGAGGTGCTATTGCTATAGTTCGTCCTCCTCCTGAAGTGGCGGTGGAGGGGGCATAGTTTTAGGACTCCACTCTTGTGGGTTTCTTTTTAGGACGAAGGCTTTCGTTCTCCATGGTTCAATAAACTGCATTGCGGATTTGGCACAAGTATGGCATTTTGGAAGTCCTAGACAACAAAGAAGGCTTCTTCTTCTTGCGCTTCTCCCTTTCATGTGACTTGCATCAAGTGTTACGCTCTAAAGTCGCAGAGTCACAACAGTTTCGACGTCTAAACTATTCTATGATAGTATGATAGTAATTGGCTTTATAGTACCTACAATAAATATGATTTATATAAAGTGTCAACGACTTCTCGCTTTGAAGTAAATGGTCTAATTAAGAATTTAGCTAAAGTTACAGTAAATATTAAAAACTTTAAGTCAATATATATAATTACATTTACATTTTATATAATTTCCCAGAAAATTCTACATTAAACGTAACAGTCAACTAATTTACATATCAATTATCAATCTTTCAGTTTTAAGCTACTAAGGAAACTCTAGATATATATTAACTATTAGATGAATCAATCCTCATACCCTAGACTTCAAAAGAACTAACCTCTGAATAGTTGTATGGCGGTATATTACTCGGAATATTTAGAGATTAGAATTTGCAAAAGGATCTGTACAGGTATGAGCAATTATAGCTCAGTAAGTTAAATTGGAAACTCATAAATGTATATAAACATAAACAAGATTATTAAGTAATTATTTTCTTATAATGTAATAAGCAAGTATCATCATACAACGTAGTTCGGTTCGTTACGAAATCAAAGAAATTTCATTTACTTTAATCCGGGTTGAGGGGTTTTCATGTTATGCAACAGCTCACAACCAAATCTAAGTTTGTGTAATGGAGATACTACTTTTTCTAAAACTATCCTTTGAACTAATGCTCTCATTCTCACCGTGATCTCCTTTCCTATCACTTGGTTCGGTTAAGGATGAGGAAAAGACCAATTTGCTATCTAGCGCTATTTTTTTCGAAGATATCGATATTTGATTGGAGAATTCTAATGATTCCTTAAAGGGTTGCAATGTTTGACAATTTAAGGTATTAGAGTTAATTAAGATTAAGTTCCATTTAGGGTGTTCAGACAATTTCATACCAATCCAGTCATAATAAACAATCAATCATAACACAAATTTCAACACGAATTCAAATACATAAGCACATGCATAAACTATTTATAATCACAATTATATACAATCCTAAGTATCCTAAAATAGTATTTTAATACGGTGAAATAATAAACCTAACTTATTTGGAATTGTTGGTTGCTCAATCACTTAATTACAGGTCGGTTCGTCTCCGAGTATATTATAATACAAATACGTTTTTTTAGTACTTATACTTTGATGATACATATTCTAAGTTATAATTTAACTCACTTTTCCATATATATCTATTATTTATTAATAATTCACACTATTTTAGTTCAGGGTTCGGTTTCTAAATTATATTTTAGTTTTGATTCAATATTGTTTTTGATTATGAGGAATCCTAAATATGCTCGAATTTTAATGTGAAATTAATTATATTAAGCTTGAGTATTCTAATATCATACTGGGTCTTAATTTAGTATTCTAATCTCTTTGGTACACTCTAATTCTAATTGGGATATTGGATTTACTTCCAATATGAGGAAATCTTATATTTTTGATCTAATTACTTAAAATTAAATTTTGTTTCAGATTTATTATGTACTGATTTTATTATTATATTATCCAAATAAACTTATTTTTTTTATATTTATTAAAATTCCAATTCCATGTATTCCTAATTTCCTACAATCACCACATAATTCCTATATTAATTTCACTTAACACTTCAAAGAGTAGGATTAGGTTTCCACATAAGAGATTAACACCTTAAATATCTAATTATCTTCTAAATCAGTAATTAATTACTTAATCACCTAATTAACCCAAAGTTTTCCATTTTTTTTCATCATTTTAGGGCTAAAAAATTATTTAAAAATTTTGAAAATTAATTTTAAAAAAATAGTTTCATACCACTGTTCTATATCATTTAAGCATTCTACAGAAAAAAATTTGAGCTCTAAACTATACTTTTAAGCCTATTTATTTCTAATTGTAATCATATTCGGTTTTGTTTAATTTCTTAAGAACCCTATATTTACAGATATGATTAAACTAAATTACTATTTTTTTTTAAATCTAGATACAATAAAATCTCAAAATAATAAATTTTATAATTTTTTGGGCAAAATAAATAATTTTAAGAAATTTTACAAAATCAAAAAAGATGTGAGACTCACTTGGTTCAATGGCTTTTTGGCCTCCAACACCGTATCGGTCGGTTCAGGCGGTGGGCTTGGAGTGGTGTGGTGGTGGTGGTGGTTCGGTTCCAAATGGTGTTGGTATGAGTTCAGCCTTTTTGCTCCTTCTGTACAAATTTGAGATAAATTTTTAAAACCCTAATTTTTTTTTCTCAATTTCGGTACTCTCAATTATTTCAAGCTTCTAATTGTCTAAATGAGTTCTATAAATTTTCTTACTATTTATAGGGCTTTAAGGAAATTGTGATGTATTAATTAGATAAGACAATGTATAAATTTCTTTCAATTTGCTTTTTATGTTGCTTGTTTTTGATTAGTTAATTTTTGTTACTTACTTTTCTTGTTGCCATGGCCACATATGGATCATTCCTCATTCCTTTGATTTTTTTTCTGATTTTTTCTTAATTATTTAATAAGTTTCTAGCTAATTTCAAACAATTTAGGCAATTTTGCGTATTTTTATCTATACGTAAATATATGTAGGGTACAAGTAAACGTTCCCAATTATTATTTAGATCATTTTATGATTTTTAGTATACATATAATCTATTTCTAGTAATTTATTAATTATTAGATTACATTTTTTGTCTTTTTGATAATTAACAAATAATATACTTAAAATTTAAAAATTTTATAGTCTTTTGTTTTATTACTTATTTTTTTAAATTCAAGTTTACGAGGTCATTTTTACTAATATTTCTAATTATAGTTTATAATTTAGGTTTGATTGGATTTTTTAACCAATCGCTCTAAACTTTATATATTAAGTTTGATCTTACCGTCACTTAGCTTATCCTTAGGGCTTACATTAGATCCTTGGGAAGCTTTGGTTTTTTGTCCAATGTCGTTAGAAAATGGCATCCTGGGATGTCATTAGACAAGCCTTAGTTGTCTGTGATTTGCTCTTGGGTAGTTTTTTCTTGTATCCCACGCGAGTTCATGGAGGCTAAAGGTATTAGTTACATTGCAAGTGCAATTGGAAAACCGATTAAGATGGACTTATTAACAGCTCTTCGAGCTAGGGCAAATCAGGCATATGTGCTCATTGAACTTGATGTGAAAGAGGAGTTAGTTTCTTCTATTGTTGTCGAAAAGGTTGATGGATCCTTCTCTTCCATAATGGTGGAGTGCCAATCATTATCTCCGTGTTGCCCTTTGTGCCTTGTGTTTAGTCATGTCTGTCGCTATCCACCCCAAGTTGAGGAAGCCAATGACCCTAATCCCCAGAATTTATGGGTTCCTGTGAGGAGAAAGGGGAAGAAGGCCTAGGGCTCTAACTTTGAACCTATATCTCTTAGAGTTGCTGTTGCTGGCGATGTGAGCAAGGAGGCACTCTCCCCTCCTAAAGTTGTTAAAGGTAGGAATGTGGCTTGTGATCCTCTTGGTTCAGGTGAGGAACTGTCCTCAAACTCTGGTTTTGAAGATTCTGCTGGGGAGGACCTCCAAACTGCTAATTTAGAGCAAGACTCTCATGTCTTAGAAATCCCTTTTACTTGTGCCATGCCTGAGGACCAACATCTGCCTTCACCTCCTGTTCATGGCCTTGCTCAGATGGCCTCTGTTGAGGCTACCCCAGCTCCTGCAACCACAAATCAGTGAGCGAAAAAGAAGAGGTCAGGGGGTGGCTCAAGTTCTAAGAGTGGCAAAAGCTCTTCAAGGGGGCAAAACAAGAAGTTTTTCAAACGTAAGTGTCGCTACAATTGATGAGGATCTGTTTCTTCTTTGTATTTTATTTATGAATTTTGCAGTGTGGAGCGTCTGGGGTATTAGTGACTCCATCAAAGGTACGGATGTTAAAAAGCTTTGTTTTGAAAAAGACATCTCTCTCATTAGGCTTCTTGAGCCTTGAGTAAACCACTCTAATACTGAGCTTGTGAAGTCTAGGATTAATCCTTCTTGGAATTTTGCTATTAACTCTTGTGCGCCAAAGTGCATTTGGCTAGGGTGGGACTCCAATGCATGGACTATCAATATTGTTAAGGAAGACAACCAATTTTCACATTGCCTTTGTATTAATAATAGATGGAATGTGAGTTTCTTCGCTACTTTTGTTTACGCCTCTAATTTATGTTTGGATCATAAATATCTTTGGGACGGTTTACTAGGGGTTCATGCCTCTATTGCTAACGAGCCTTGGGTGCTTTTGGGGGATTGCAATGTGATCAAATCTTTGTTTGAGCAAAGTGGTGGTATTAGCTGAATGACTTAAGAGATTGAAGATTTTAGGCGCTTCTTGGATGAGATTGAAGTTGAGGATTTGAATTGTATTGGTAATTTGTTCATGTGGATTAACAAGCAAGAAAACAACCCTATTCTAAAAAAATTGGATCATATTCTGGTTAATCAGTGTTGGTTGGAACGTTTTCTCTAGGTCAGTGGGTCTCTTTTCCCCCTCTTTGCTTTCTGATCATTCCTAGCTCTAGTACGCTTGAATTGCTCAAATCAGTCCAGAAAATATCCTTTTAAATCTTTTGATTTCTGGATTGATGATGATGAATTCATGCCTTGAGTGGATGCTGTATGGAAATAGAAGATTGTGGGCTCTATGTGCTTTTAGGTTGCGACCAAACTCAAGCTCCTTAAGAAGGACCTTAGGAAGTTAAATGAGAAGCATTTCTCTCACATCTTGTCACAAGTTACGGTTGCTAAGGATTCTCTTATTAGCATCCAACAAGCTATTGGAAGTGGGGACTCCTCTCTTATGGTTGAGGAAAGGAAAGCTTTCAAAAATTACTTTTTCTTAAGAAATGCTGAGGAGAGCTTCTTTAAACCAAAGTGCAGGGTTAAGTGGCTCAAGCTAGGAGATAAGAACAACCATTTGTCCCACAAATCAGTTAAGCAACGCCACAGTAGGAATTCTATCTTGGCGCTTGAAAGAGATGATGGGTCCTTGGCTACTATGGATGATGAATTCTAAAAGGAAGCTTTCTCTTATTTTAGGAACTTATATAGAGGCAACAGTCAGGTTTCCCCAGCAAACACATTGGAGATCCTTTAAGATGTTATTTCATGGCGCTTGAGCGCTCCACAAGTGAGAGATCTTGAACCTCCTTTTTCTGATGAGGACATTAAATTGGTCTTCTTTTTGCAAGCTAATGGTAAAGCCCCAAGTCTCGATGGTTATTTGGCTAAATTTTGTTGCTTGGCCTATTTGTGGTGAAGATTTGACAAAGGCTATAAAGGAATGCTTATCATTAGGTTTTATTTTGTAAGGAGTTTAATAACAACATCATCAAAAGTGTCAAATCCTACTAAGATGAGTGACTTTAGGCCAATATCCTGTATGAAGTTATCTCCAAATTGCTGGCCTTAAGGTTAAAAGTTGTCTTTGGTGACTTAGTTGGTTTGGAACAATCAGCTTTTATCCTGGGTTAGAAGAATTTCGGACGCTATACTTATTGCTCAAGAATTGGTGCACGGTTATCTTGTCAATAGAGGACCCCCTTGATGCACTTTTAAGGTTGACATTACAAAAGCTTATGATACCATAGATTAGGTCTTTCTGGATGGTGTTCTTTTGACCATTGGTTTTCCCCCTCGTTTTTGCCACCTTCTAAAGCACTGTTACTTTATATCAAGTTTCTCTATCAATATTAATGGAGAACTCCATGGTTTCTTCTTCAGCACTAGAGGCCTTAAACAGGGAGACCCCATCTCTCCTTATCTTTTTGTGATAGCCATGGAGGCTCTTTCTGGTTTGTTTAGGCGTATGACTACTTTCCCTACTTTTTCCTTCCATTAGAGGTGTAAAGAGGATAAGATTGCTCATTTTTGTTTTGCTGATGACCTTATGATTTTTTGTAGGGGAGATATGCATTCGATTCATCTCGTCAAACAAGTTCTTGATTTTGCACATCTTTCTGGTCTACATTACAACTCCCTTAAGAGCTTGGTTTTCTTATGCAATATTCAGCAGTCCATTAAGAAAAAGTTACTGGTCTTCCTCCAATTCCAAGAAGGCATGCTCCCCATCAATTACCTGGGTGTGCCTCTAGTTCCATTTAAGCTAAAAAAGGGAGACTGTGACTTGCTCATTGAGAAAATATCTAGGTGTATTGTCTCTTGGGCGAGTAAACACCTTTCTTATGCAGGTAAGTTGCAGCTTATTGAGTTTGTTATTTTTTCAATGCAAGTATATTGAGCTTCCATCTTTGTTCTTCCCAAAAAGGTGATTAAAAGGATTGAGCAATTGATGAGAAATTTCCTGTGGAGTGGTCGCCCTAACATATCCTCTAAAGCTTAAGTGAAGTGGTAGGTGGTTTGTCAGCCTAAAGAAAAAGGCAGCTTAGGTATCCCTATCTTGGAAACTTGGAACTTAGCAGCCCAACTCAAGCATGTGTGGAACCTTTTCAATGGCAACAAAAGCGGCTTATGAATAAATTGGGTACACTCTCATCTCCTTAAAGGGAAAAGCTTTTGGAATGTCAAACCTACCTCTTTTTGCTTATGGTCATGGAGAAAATTATTGAAGCTTGGAGATGTGGCTAGACCATGGCTAAGATGGCGCATTGGCAATGATCTTTCTATCTCCCTTTGGTCGGATTTTTGGCTACCAATGGTTCCTCTTGACAGTGTTTATAACTGATGACAAATTGCAAGTTCAGGCCTTCCTCTTAATGCATAGCTATGCTCTATCATAGAAGGCGATTCTTGGTTGCTCTCTAGCAGCTTGTTTTGGAACAACCTTCAAATACCTCCTAATATGGTTCCTGTTCCTTCAACTGTGGACTCCCCATGTTGGGCTCCTTCTAATCTTCATGACTTTTCTATCGAGAGCACCTACAATTGTATGAGGTTGTAGGGTCCTAAAATTAATTGGAGCAAAGTTGTTAGGTGCAAACAGGCCGTGCCACGTCATTGCTTTATCCTTTGGCTTGCTTGGAATAGGAAATTGTACTCCCTTGACAAGCTTAACAGTTGGGGCATCACATCTCAATATTCTTGCTTCTTATGCAATGCCCAACCTGAAGACCATGATCTTCTCATTTTCAACTGCAATTTCTCGTAACGTGTATGGTCTCAAGTGCTTTCCAGTCTTGGCTGCCCACTTTCTCTCTCTTCATGGCAAAATATAATGAACGGTTTTGGCCATAACTAGCAACAGTCCCCATCTGTTTGGAAATCAACTCTTCCACTAGTGGTTTTTTATATTTGGAGAGTGAGGAATTTGGTCCGTTTGGGGAAAACCCATTCCTAGTGTTTGTTGTAATTGCGAGGCAGATTTTAAATTATGTGGATGTATCTTCCTAAGTTGTCTTCTAGCTTTGAGTAGTTTTTTCTTGTCTCCTTTTATATGCCTTCGTTTGAGTTTACATTTTCTTGTGCCCTTGTAACATCAGTTTGCTTTATCAATAAATTATTGAATTACCCCAAAAAAAAAAAAAAGGGTTACCAAATCCTAATATTGTGAATGACCCATCTCTTGTCGCAATAAAATTTAGAAATATCTATCTTGATTTTTAGCAACTAGATTGAAGGAGCTCTTTCCTATCCTTGTTGGGATAGAGCAAGCTGCTTTTTTCACAAGCATGGGAATAGTTGATAAGATTAATTTACCTCATGAATTGACAAGAAACTATCATACAAATGATGATCTTTAGAAAGCCTATAATATGGTGGATTGGGGTTTCTTGAGGATGTCTTGCTACTGATTTTGCTGGTTCTTTTGTCAATTGGATTTCTTAGATTGTTGGATTAGCAAATTTCGTAAATGAAGCATGGGGACTTAGTTGAGACTAGAAGAAACTTTCCTAATTTGGAGAGATAAGATGCTCTCTCCTCTCTCTGAGGTTTCCTTTGAGTTTTTCCTCCGTTAGTATCTCCATCGAGGGTTTTGTCTTCGTACCTCCCGATGGCTATCCACTCATCGTTCACCTATGGTTTTGTCAATTGCTATCTTGTCGTTAGCTGCATTTTTCCTTTTGAGTTGCCACTTTTCCTTGTCATTTTCTATTCGTTAGTGGCCATTGGTCTTCGATTTTGGCTTGGCTTCTCCATCGGCTAAGATATCTCTAGCTTGGACTACTTATCTTGCCTAATGTCTCTCAATCAAGTATACTACATGCCTTCGGTCCTCTTCTTATGCATCGAGGAGGGTTAGCTTGGTAGCTTGTCCCATATCTCACCTAGGGGTGTTGCTGTTGCTCCCTCCATCGCTGGTGAAGTGGTGGAACTTTGGTCAGCGCTTGGCAAAAGCTCAAGTTTCCTTTTGGTGCTCCTCTTGTGTTGGGAGGCAGGTTGGTTGTGCCTCCCTTTGATAGCTTGTCATACAATGTAATCTTTTCCTCTTTAGCTTTAAATCTCTCCTCTCTCTCTCTCTCCACCGCTCGCCCGCACCCACCACACCAACCCCCCCCCCCAACATCCGATTCTCGACCTCTCTTTTTAGCCCTACTCCTCCTCTTTCTCAACTCCCTTCTTTGGAGACTGCCCGTGTTGTGAAAGCTTTTTCCAAACATGGTGTTGTTCTTGCGGTTGATTGCTCCCTTTTGTTTCACCCCTCCATTCTAGATGGAGATGATTTGGTGGTGGCTCCATTGCTGGAAGCAACTGATTCTTGTACTCACTTATGGAGAAGTACTCTTTATACAACGCTAGAATTCATCAACCATTATTAAGGGTATATAGGAGGAGGGTGAAGTAGTATAGTGGAGTATGTGTTTGTGTTGTGTGGTTTGTTTTATGAGTCATGTTGTTGTGTTGTCTGAGTGGTGTTGCTGTGTGGTGTATGTGTTTATGTTTTGTGTAGTGTGGTAACTTGTGGTGTAGTGTTCTATTATGTGGAATATGCTGGGGTTTGGTGGAGTATGTTGTGTAGTAGAGTGGTTGGGTGGAGTGTGCTGTGTTGTAGTGTGATAGTGGGTGCTGTGTAGTGGTGTTATGATGGGTGTAGTTAGGGGTGTGGCATGTGTTATGCGGTGTTGTGACTATAGGAGTGGAGTTGATATATAAGAATAAAAGAATGACAGTTTGATAAATAGTAAGTGGAGTTGGATTAACTAAATAAAGAGTGGTAGTTTGTAAATAAGAGGAAGTTTCACACATATAAATAGAAAACTGAGTTTTAGAAGAGGGAATTGGCTACCAAGTTAGAATAAGTATTGATACCCATAGTGGAGTACTTCCATATCTGAAAGTGAGTGCTTTGGATCAATTTCCTTTGCTTGGAGTCTATCTCTTGAAGTTTATTCCTTAATTCCTTGTTTGCATTTCATCCATTCTTTAATTCTATGCTCCAATTGCTCACCAATAAACTTATAGTCACATCAACTCCGGTAAGTTATTTTCTTAGTAAGAGTATTCCTCTTTATATTGTTGAGAAGATCGCTCAATTATTGTTGGATCATCATGATTTGACTAAAGCTTTGAGCAACAAAATGGCCATATTTCTTTTCAAATTTGGAAATGACATTCAAGTGATGAGTATTCTTAAAAGTTGTAGGTATTTTTATTCTTCAATGATGTGAAATGGTGATGTCTTTCCTAAGTGGAGGATTGGAGGTTTCCCTTATCTACCCATTTGGGTCATGCTTTGGAACATGCCTATGGAGTTTTTGAATAAGCAAGGTATTAGCTATATTGCAAGTCAAACTAGGAAAACCTTAGCAAGTGACTCCTTTACAACTTGACAAGATAAAGCGGGCTTTTCTTGTATTTGCATTGACATGAGTGCTGAAGGTGATTTTGTAAACATAATATTTTTGTTAGACTTAATGATGATATAAACATAAACATTCTTATAGAGGTTTAATAGGTAGAAGCCCCCTAATTGTTTTGAGTGTTGGGACTTTGGGCATACTCTGGCTCCTTGTTCATGGAAGGTAGAGGGGCCTTTGCTTGATAATGTTGTAGTGCATGTGGCTCCTTCTTATGAGATTGTGATAGAAGCTTTAGGTGAATGGGCAATTGAGGCCCTTGCACTTGACATTTGCGTTGACCCCTCTGCTACTCTTGAAGTTCTAGTTGAAGCGAGTATGATCGTGATTGTATTTGAAGGCAAGCAAAAGGAAATGTCTTTGTCTCTACCTTTGATAGGGTACAATGTTGGGGTAAGTTGTCTAGTGCTTTAGAACCTTTAGAGCTAAACCCTTTTCTTGACATGACATTAGCAAACTTCCTTAGTGGTAATATCATGTGCAAAGAGGAAGAAAAAGAGCAGACATCGGTTTAAGACCTAACATGTAGGTCGTTTCTTTGTGCTTTATGTTTGCATGGTCTTTGCCTTGGAGTCTTTCTCCTTTCATTGTATTTTTGTTTGACTATCACTTTCTAAGCCGACTTTTTATCTTCATTTTTTGTATATTTTGTATTTTTTTTGTAAATTTTCCTTTATTTAATAGGGAGAAATTGTAATTATTCCAAATCCCCCCCATCCAAAAAAAAAAAGAGAAAAAACTATAAAATTTAATGGTGAACTTGTACGTTGCTTTTAACAATTTTGATAGGAGTTAGATAAAATTACTCTATTCTCCCTTATATTCTTGTTCAAGCCATGGAAGTCTTCTCTTCTATTATGAGAGAAGCAACTTCAAATTATACTAGAGATGTAAAAGAGAAAGGACTTTTGTTGATGACTTGAGGATTTTTTTCAACTGCTAAAGTTGGCACCTTAAACTAGTAGGGGAAGATCTTGTTGATTTGAAAGCTTGTTGAGTCTACGTATTAACCCCATTAGGAGTAAAGTGTTCTTTTTAGGTGTGGAACACCCCCTTGAAGGAATTAGACCCAGAAATGATTCCAAGGTTAGGAGTCCCCTACTTGCTATTTAAGGGCACCTTTGGTATCCTCTAAACTAAGGAAAGTTAATTGTGCAGAGTTGGTTGATAGGATTATTTGGAAAGTTGCTCTTTAGGCTAGCAAATTGCTTTTTTTTTGCTGGTAGGGTACAACTCATTAAGTCCATAGCCTTTTCAATCCAAGATTACTAGTCTTCTTCCTTTACCTTACCTAAGTGTTGCTTGTGCTCTTAATTAAGCTCTTGCTTTTTTGCTTAATTCAATATAATCATTTCACCTGAAGGAAGGATATATAACCATAATGTGTGGGATAGGGTGGGGAAGGCTATGAACTTGATGAGTTGTACTCTACTGGTAAAGAAAAGCAACTTGCTAGCCTAAAGAGGGACTCTCCAAATGCTCCTATCAACCAACTCCGCACAATTAGCTTTCCTTTACCTTGCCTAAGTGCTGCTTGTGCTCTTAATTAAGCTCTTGTTTTTTTTGGTTAATTCAATATAACGATTTCACCTAAAGGAAGGATATACAACCATAATGTGTGGGATAGGGTGGGGCCCAATATATGCAAAGCTTGAAACTAGGTAAAAACCACTTGGCAAAAGCCCAAAAAAGGAAATAAAGTGCTAGTCCCTATTTAGTACAGACATAATTCAAAATAAGCCTTGCTAGAGAAGATGCATTTGGAATGTGTTGTCCCAATTGGGTAGAGTTTCGAGCTTGCCAAATGCAATAGAAAGCAGCTGAAAAAGCGGATTTCCAATTGTAGGTTGCTTGGGATGTATCGAAATGTGTTAACCCATCTAGAACTCCTTACCAGTGAATGTAAGATGAAGGGCAGCCTAACTTGTCTATAACTTGGGACAAAACAGCAGCTGAGAACCCACACTCAAAGTAAAGGTGTTGATGTGTTTCAAAATTAATATTGCAGAAAAAACAAGAGGTGGACCTTGCAATACTCCAACTAATTAAGATCTTGTTGGTTGATGGTGAATGTAATCGTTAATTGTTGATGGTAATTTCCTATGGCATATGTGGGAACTTGATTAAGAGATGTGCTATGGTTAAAACAGCTTACCTTAAAAGGATTTGGGAACAGAAGAAACTTTGTGACATTGAGGAGATGTCCAGTCTTGCATTCAACAACTTCATTTTGTTTTTTCTTAGGTTGCCTATGCCAGAAGACTCATAAAGAGTTGTCTACCATATGGATCGTTGGTCCTGAATCATCTCCAAAGCATTGGAGTGGGTTCCACTTTTGGCATTGCAAGCATCAGAATATGTGCACTTACCAGATTGAGCCAATGAGCAAGAGCTAGATGATAACGTCTTGAGACATCCTTTCAAATTTTCAGTTTCGTCACCGTTAAGGCCTTTGACTTCCTCAGTGAGGACTCTTTTGTGTTCCTTTCTTTGGTGGTACAATGACTTGATTTCTCTGATCCATAATCTGATTCATCACTTGTTCTTTACCATATAGTTTGAAACATGTTTGTTTGTTATGAAGTGAATTCTTGGAAGAGCAGAAACCATCTCTACTGGATTGCTTAGTCTTTGACCTAGCCATGATTGGTGGCCAAAACATTTCCTTTGTTTGCATAACCGTTCTTATAAATCACTGCTGATCCTTCTATTCTGTCATTATCAAGCATGGCCATATGCCAGCCATGCTGATTTTGCTTAGCACAAATGAATCAAAATACTTAAGCTAAGGGTAAGCTAAGGGAAAAAATTCAATCTTATAGCCTGGCGGAATTTGAAAAATTTCTGCCTCTTTCAACACAATCAAATAATGTATTAGCCTCTTCCTGACATGTCATTTTGATGTTTTGGTAGTGATCCAACTGAAGCCACAATCTTAACGAGATTGTTGTATTCTGAAACACAGAGAGACCTTGTTTATCCTAGTCTATAATTCATAACACACAGCAATGGCTTGCTTTGAGAGTTCCCCAAATTTCATATGCTTGTAGAGAGGAACATAAGATTTTTGCTAATTTTTTGGTTGCATAGAGCTCCATAACCAACCATGACATCCTCTTCCTAGGCTTGAAATCTGGACCCAGGGTTCGGTCCATTCCATTCCAGTTACTTAAGTATTCTTCATCCTTTAAGAAAGTTTTAGTTATTTGAGACCCATTGAAGATAATTCATGCCATCCAACCTGTTCAAGGTTGTCATTTTTGGCACGTCTGCTGGAGATACCAGAGGAGAGATTAAACACGTCTGAGGTATTATTACCTTTCAAGTTCTAACAATTTGGGATGGTTCTAAACTAATGGGCAGCAGGAACCCAAAAAATAAGGTTGGCAAATAAGGCTAACCAACAAGTGAAATCAGCAACAAAGGCTGCTTTTAAACTAGCAATAACGGTCCTGGGACCACTGTTCTGATATTAGAATAGAAAAGTTCTTTTTCTTGACTAATATTCTTTTAGACTAGCTTTATGTTTGTAGAATTTCTGTTGTGTCTTACAAAGGAGATACACATATATAAAGGAGAAGTTATTTCCAGCTCGTATTTTCTATTATCATCCATTTAATATTTAGGGGGGAGAAAAGGAGTGACTCCTAATTTCCAATCATATACAAGTAGCACTGCATAGCAGTCAACCCCAAAAACCAAGAGCCAAAAACCTTCCTGATGAGGTGCCTTTTGATTTCAAAAAGAAGCTCTCTGTCTAGCATATGGGTAATCAATAAACAAAAAGTGTCATCAACACTTGATAGTTGAGTGCCTGGCATCAGTGCTTGAGAAATTTGTTGAATATTTGATTCTTATACTTTGTTTGGAAATTTTCTTAATGAAATCTATGATGTTTTTTCTTCTGTTTTCATATACAAGGTTAGACTTTGTATAAGCTCTTACCCATTTGGATTCTTGCTTGCAGGAAATGATCGGGCTTACTTATTTCTTACTGGATCAGTCTAGGAAGGAGGCTGAGTACTGCATGGAAAATGCATTTAATACTTACTTAGTACGTCTTCTCCTTTTGTTAGTAGATCATTTCATTTGAAAAAGATTATATGGAAATTCATCCTTAATCAAAAGTCCATGTCTTTTGTTTTTGATAATGTCGTGGGTGAGAATACAGTAATATTGGATTTCATGAGGGCATGAAAAGACTGTCTGGTTTTCCAAGTTACAATAGATGGAAAACTTTAAGGGAGCAACCCTTGTTCCTTCTGTCATGCCATTGTTCCTTCTAGAGTCTATAAGCAAGTCAGAAACAATGCCTTATGGCTTCTAACCTAGGATTCCTTAATGTGCATTTGTTATTTAAGTATTGTCCTTGTAACATTGACGTGTTTTAAAAAGTGCAATGTCTTTGTCTAATGTGGCTACTCACATATGGAAATAAATATGTAGAGGTTCCCAAATAGTTATTTTAATAGCTCATCCTTCTTATTTTTTTATTGAATTATTTATTTAAATATATTTAGTAATATATTTTAATAAATTAATTATTAGGACCAATTAGAAAGTGATACGTATAACCTAGCTGACAATAAACACGAACCATGTGCTTGTCAAAAAACAAAAGACAAGTCATAAGTTTGCAGAAGTGTCAAAACACATGCCATGTTTTTGTAATTTTCCCTTGGAAGTTTGATATGGTATAAAGAAGACAAGTGGTTCTTTATACTTTGAGACCTAGACGAAACTAACTTTTGCATGGTGTACTTGATCATTATTGACATGTCTTAGCTTTTAGCTTATATGGAGAAACCTAAGCTGCCATCTGAACTTTTGTCACTAGTGTGGGATATGTAAGGGGTGCAGCATGGGTGAGATTTCGGCACAAACTAGGAAAGTTGAAGCCTGTGCATTTGTTTGCATGCTCAAATACAATTTCATTGCGGAAGAATTTTAAGAGATCCTGAAAATTTATGGTCAGGTTCAAATAGTTCATCAATGTTATATGTGCATCAAGTAAGATATCATTATTTTAAAATATACTTGAAATAGCTAATGTTGTTGATTTAACACCCTTATATTGGTAAATTCCATGCGTGAAAATAGTTACATGTGATATTTTCTAGTGAAGTTAAAACTGGTCAAATTGTTCATCAATTAATTTAAATTAATCCCAAGTATTTATGATCTCTAATATATATATATATATATATATTTTAAGTGTTTTCCACTAGATCTCTAATTGCTCTATATGGAATTAAGCTTAGTTTGTAAATGCCTGGTCAACAATCTCTTGGAATTAAGCGTACTCAATTAATATTACGTGATACAACAGAAGATTTTGAAGTCACTTAAGAAATGTCAAAAGGAAACTTTAAGCTAAATTGACCATGTTGATCTATTTGTATTGCAGAAAATCGGGTCAGCAGGTTACCCAAATGCTACCCGGTGTGGGCTTTGGTGGGCGGAAATGTTGAAGACAAGAGATCAGTTTAAAGAGGCTGCAGGTGTTTACTTCCGTATACCCGGTGAGGTAATTCATGTCTTTCAGTAAAGCTTTTGAAGCAACTTATCTTGTCCTCTAACAACAACCGTTTTATAGGAACCTCTGCATTCGGCTGTAATGCTTGAGCAAGCATCTTATTGCTACTTATTCTCTAAACCACCTATGATGCGCAAGTATGGTTTTCATCTTGTGCTTGCTGGTAATCAGTATAAAAATTGTGATCAGGTATCTTCCATCTTGATAATGTAGATTTATTACCTAATTTTACCAGCCTTCTAATGACGTATCCTTGCTTTTATCTAGATTAAGCATGCAATTCGCACATTTAGAAGAGCAATGTCTGTCCTAAGAGGAACCACATGGAGCCACATCAAAGATCATGTTCATTTTAATGTTGGACAGTAAGTTTTGTTTGATGGCTTAGCTACATCTGATGGATAACTTGTTGGAAGTTGTTATCCAGTTTGCTGATTTTTCCTTGCCATACTATGTAGGTGGTATTCTTTTCTTGGGCTATATGATGTTGCTGTTACACATACGTTGGAAGTTCTGACATGCGGTTATCAATCAAAGACAATGCAGGAGTTGTATTTAAAGAACTTCCTTCAGATTGTTCAGGTGTTCTTGTATTTACTTATGGCATCAATCAGATTGCTCATTTTAAAATATGTCTGTGTATAACACCAGTTGTGCTCTACTTGAATGAAATAGAAATCTGGGAAAGCCTTGGAGATGTCGAGATTGCCATTGCCAGTGGTTAATGGATCCTCTTTGAGGGTTATTTTTGAAGATCATCGAACCTTTGCATCTTTGGCAGCTGTAAGTCCCTCCTACCCATGATAGTGCTATTATTTTACTAGCAATACAACTTGCAACTCTGCTAACAGGCTTGCTCTTTTGAGCCTGCGGTAAGATTTTATTGTATCATTTACCAAAACAAATTCAATTCTTTTAATTTTTTTTCTTTTTTTTTTTGTTATGTTCTGTCATCTGTTAGTTGGTGATAACATCCATCCACTGTTGTGCTGAAGATATGCTACTGCCAATACCATCTTGGTATTGGATAGTGGGTTTCTTTGATTAATGCCTGTAGGGGACAGTTCATCTAAAGCATATTTCCATGCCATTTTATGTTACAACCATGCTGGTTCTAGAGTTACCTTATCGGTTGATTGGCTATTTTTAATTTGTCCTTCCCTATGGTTTTTGAATGCCCGAGAGTCCCATCACTTTCGAATTTAAATTGGAAAATCTTAAAACTTTTCTTCAAAAAAAGCATGTTGGCGAACATATTTCCCATTCTTAGCATTCTGTTCAAGTGTGAAAGTCTACATTATATAATAAATAACAACCAAGATGCTTTTTTTCCAATTTGGCCTGTCATTCGTGTTCTGATGGACATGTTTTTCTAGTAAAGAAAGGATGATATTCTCTACAGTTGAATGCAATTTGGTAAAGGAAATAGCATATAAGTGATTTATACTTGCCTTTATTCTACACATCATAGGGAAAGTAACTTGGGAGCTGATTATAATGAGGCATTAAGTGTTGGTCTGTCTAGAGCAAGAAGATAAGCTTAGCTCGCACAAGCCAATGATACTATCTAATTTGCGGTTGCTGTTAAATGCATTCCTCCCCTTGCATGCTGTGCTTCTTTTGCTCGGGACTTCAAGTATTGTTTAACAGATCTGCAGTGAAAAGGAAGCAGTTGCATCTTTAGCATGATAGAGTACTTTCATCAGTGTTTGTGCATTGTTTTTCAGGTTGGTGTCAGAGAGAGTATGTGGCAGTCGTTGGAGGAGGAAATCATCCCATCATTGCCAACAGCTAGAACCAATTGGCTGGAGCTTCAGTCAAAGTTTATTTCAAGAAAACACAAGGAATCAAACCTGTGTGTTGTAGGAGGTATGTGTTGCGACTATTTGAAATGAAGCATACGGTATATGTGTTTTCATTGGATTCATGAATATGTCACTCCAAATACTTACAGAAGCAATAAAAGTGGACATTGAGTTCAAAAATCCCTTGCAAATTGCCTTATCCATCTTCAACGTCTCTCTGATGTGCCAGCTCTCTGCAAAATCTGATGAGATAGAATCTGGTACTTTTTTGCCATCATGTGTTTTACCCCTGGAGTTTTGTCTTTATTATTAGACATCCATTGTCCAGAGTTTGGTTGTTCTGATTGGAGTAATCTGTTTTTCAACTTTACTCAGAGTCAACTGAGCTTAGTGGTGACGAGGAGATAAAGTTACAAGAAGCCATGTAAGTCTAGTTATTCTTGTATTATTTGTATCTAGTAAATATATTTGTTAAATCTATGGAGCATCAGGTCTGGATATCTCTGTTCATTAATGTAAAGCTTTAAGGGTTGAATTAATTTCTGTCACTAATTTGCAGGGTAAAGACCTCCGATGTTTCATCTTTTACCCTGTCTGAGGTGGACTTTACACTTGAAGGAGCAGGGACAACTATGGTAAGTCTTTCCATAAGAATGAGTAAATTGCTTGATGGACCTGATCTACATCCATTTTGAAAGGTCATGAAACTGAAACCTTGAAAATACTATTGCAATCCCTTCTTGGAAGGGACGTATGTATCCTTTGTTTATTTGGGATAATTGCACACTCCCATGTTATCAAATGCATTTTGGCCTTGCCACGTGAAAAAAAGGTTTTGAGCATGGATTACTGAAGCAGGCTCACCATTCTTAAGCAAAATTCGGCTGCTTATTTTATCTATAGTGCATTTAAAATCAGCTATGAACTGTAAGTACTTAAGTGATAACAAGAAAACAAATATAAAGCCTGACATCATGGTGAAATCTATGCATATGAAGTGATCTCCACTACTTCCCTGAATAAGTGTAACTAGAAGGAAACAAGAACTGAGAAGGAAAGTAAGAGGGAAATTCTCACCCACATTTCCCTCTCTGATTATAGATGATTATGGAAACTTAGTGTGTATTTTTTTGATTTTTTAATAAATGGAATCTTCATCAAATTATAAAGCATATCCTCTCTCGTTACTTGTCATCTGTAACTGATTAGGCTGCTTTTTTCCCCTTCTAAGATTTTTGTAACTGTACACTCCTGCAGGTGCAATTGACAGTTACTCCCAAGGTTGAAGGCATTCTGAAAATTGTTGGTATTAAGTGGAAGCTATCTGATTCTGTTGTTGGTTATCATAATTTTCCTACGAGCACTTTAGAGAAGACTGCCAAAGGGAAGAGGAAAAACA
The DNA here is from genome assembly GCA_024138015.1 of Lumnitzera littorea. Classification (NCBI taxonomy): domain Eukaryota; kingdom Viridiplantae; phylum Streptophyta; class Magnoliopsida; order Myrtales; family Combretaceae; genus Lumnitzera; species Lumnitzera littorea. The sequence goes on along the minus strand of JAMXBB010000009.1, from coordinate 48,348,766 downwards.
AACGTTATCCAACTGATATTCTAAAGTTTATAGTGATCAAGGTGCATATTGCATGCCAACCTTTTTTTTGTGTACTTTATGTAGGCATACATTAATTAGGAATAAATGGCTTTTCTTGGTTCTCATGTCTTCTGATTTCAGCTATATTTTCTCTGAATGGCATTGGATGTATTTATTTATTCATTGTGTGATATATGCAGCAATTCTTCACTTGTTTTATCATTAATTCTTCCACACATGTAGCTTCCTGTAGAAAACGTGCATTCATTCTAATATAATGTTAGGCATGCATGTGAACTCAGAAAAAGCTATTAATGCTTATTATTATGGTGAGCTGTGAAATTTAACTCTTCTATTTTCATTTACCTTTCCAGAGTCTTCCCAAGCTTGAAGGTGTCCTTCGTTCTATGCCTGAAAAAACTTATGCAGGAGAGTTACAGCACCTTGTTCTTGAATTGAATAGCAACTCAGAAATGCCTGTGAAGGTACTTAAGATGAACTCTTCTTCCCAATCTACAGTGTTTTCTTTGAGATTAGCCCATAAACATATGATTTTCACCTTTAATCTGTTTGAAATGAAACACTGCTGTATAACTTCTGTAATGTTAAGTATTCATTAACATGTCAATCACAATAGGTTTCTTATCTATTTTAATGCTCAAATTCATCCAACTTTGTTTTTGTTATTTTAACTTGATTTGTTAAATGAACTGGCAGAATATGAAAATGAAGGTTAGCCATCCAAGATATGTGTGTGTTGGATCCCAGAAGAATCTGATTATGGATTATCCTGGCTGTCTGGAGAAGAAAACAAATGTTGACCGACCTGGAATTGAAGACCAACCAAGAAAAGAATCAGAAAGTGTCTTTGCATTTCCAGAGGTTTCTGCCGAAAATTTCTTCACTTATTCTTTTTGCATTGCAGCTTTCTTGTTGCCAATTGTTTGGATACCCAAATTTCTCTGTCCTCAATTTAATTTATATTGTCTTTTCAGGATAGTGCGGCTCAAAGAGGCACTTCCTTTTTATGGCCTCTTTGGCTTCATGCTGCTGTTCCTGGAAGTGTAGACTTATACATAATTTTGTATTATGAAATAAAAGATAGTGAAAGTATCATAAAGTACCGCACTTTGAGAATGCTTCATCGTCTACAGGTATGCACTCAGCAACAAGCGTGGTTTCTCTGCTCATTTCTTTCTTTCTTCAAGCTATCTAACCTTCTTTTCTTGCTTGAATAGAAGATGGTCGATGCTTATATTCGATGAGACAATAACAGTAATACGATTATAGAAACTGAATTCGCACTTGTTATTTTCTCGCTTGCTGATTGAAAGTTCACTCCTTTTCAAAAACTTTTGATAATGGTAGTGAAGTTGAGTATTACGTATTGCATGTGATCCTTTTGAAATTGATTTTTTGACTTCTCATACTAGTTAACACTAATGTGGATATTGCATAGGTATTGCCATCTTTAGATGTTTCCTTCCAGATCAATCCCTTCCCATCTTCATTACAACAGTTTCTTGTGCGGATGGATGTTGCCAATAAAGCCGATACAGAAGGGGTCAATGTTCATCAGCTATCATCTGTTGGGAACAACTGGGAAATTTCATTGCTTCAGCCTGTTGATGTAATCTTACCTTCACCATCTCTGATGCCTGGTCAGGCATTCTCATGCTTCTTGCTGCTTAAGGTCTGTGCTAGATTTTCCTTCCCCTGGGGCCAGTCCTGAGCTTTATCTTGTTAATTTCAATTCACTAATGGTTACTTTTTCTGAAAATTCTCTTTTCGAAATTATTATCTTTATATTTTTGGAAAGAATTTAGCAATTTGGTATGGTGTTAAGAGTTTCCATGCTGTTAGCAACAAGTCTTAGGCTAAAAACTCTAGTCTCGACTTGGTTATGAAGGAACAAACTTTTGTTTTTTGAAAAAAGATTAGAAAAGGAAATGCTTTCTGTCGTCATTTTTGCTTGGAAGCGTTGCGCTCTTAAGCGCAATTTATAGAATTTTTGCATTTCCAAGAAGGGGCTTTGTGTTTTGTGTATACTTTGATTAGCTGTTGATCGAGTTACTCTTTTGGCTGCAGAAAAGGGAAAAATCAAGAAACAATGAGGGCAGCGCTCTTACTGGAAGCGATGTAAAATTCTCAAATGAACCGACATACAATATTTCTCTCTCACCTTTGGCTGATTTCCACTGCTGTGAAAGACTTCATCAAGATAAGTTATCTCAGGTTGTCAAATTCTTTCTTATGTACTTCTTTCAAGTGGCTTTTTTCTCATTACATAAAAATGATTGCTGATTATCAACTCCAAGTTTGATTTGTTGCCATGTTTTACTCCATATGTGCATTTGGAATTATTGTTCTTGCTTGCTAGTGAAATGATATAGATCTATTCCTTATTTTTTTCAATTAAATTATGTTTACTAGCAAAAGCTCAGTTATTGTATTAATATAAATGCAGAAATATGTAAAAGAGGAGAAGCCACGTAGGATACAAGCACATGCATTGTAGTAGTGTATGTTCCCCAATCTATATAAAGTAAGCTTTCAAATCAGCAAAATACAATTGGGAAAAGGGAAGAGAGAATTCTTTTGACAGCCTGGAGTTGAGTGTGCACACCACGCCCTACTTTCCTTCTTCTCTCTCCATTAGAGTTGGAGGCTGAAAATACTGGCTTTCATTGTTGTTGGAAAGCATTCTTTGTATAACTAATCAATTCTGCAATTTAATCTGACTAATTCAAGAAATTCCCTGGGCAACCAATCTCTCTGCTTTTCTCTTTGGTTAATTGGATTAATCTTGTGAAAATTTACTTGTATATCTTGTTATCTAGCTCTCGTTTCCAAAGTTCCAGGCCCTGACATCTAAGGGGTCTTGCTATAATCTTTGATGCTCATTCAATTAGCAGTCCCTTTATGGCCTCACTTGTTTAAGTTAAGATGCGCTCTCAGGATTTGCTGAGCCTTTTTTTTTTTTTTTTCCTTCATGGAACAGGATGATGCCAGCACGGTTGACTTCATATTGATTTCTCGACCCATGATCAGCAGGACCCTCCCTGGATTTTCTGATAGGCCTTGCTTTTTATCTCATCATATATGCTGCAGTAGGTAGGATAGTGATCGTGTAAATTTTGGTGATACCATACTTATAGCCACCTTATTTTGGGGTCAACGTTAATTCATCCTTTCTTCTTTTTTCGTTTCTTATATAGTGTAAGAAGCACAAGCCCAATATCGTGGCAGGTGGATGGGCCCCGTAATATATATCATGACTTCTCCACTTCTTTTTGTGAAGTTACATTGAGCATGGTTCTATACAACTGCTCAGAAGCTGCTGCAACGGTGTGCATAAACACTGTGGATTCAGTCCATAACACTGGACAGTCAAATGATGCAAAAATAGTAACTTCTGGTGACAAAGCAGGGTGGTACAATGTGTCATTGGATAATGATATTAAGGCAATTTCAAACATAAGTGGTAACCGCATTAAGTCACTATCATCAGACAGTGTATCTGCCATTATTTGGTCAGGTTCCAGCACAACCAAAGTCCACCTTGCTCCTTCGTCCACAGCTACCATTCCTGTTCAGATATGTGTATTTTCTCCTGGGACATATGATCTATCAAGTTACAGCTTGCATTGGAGTGTTCTCCAACCAGACGATCAAGAAATTGAAGGAAGAAGAGTATCTTCGGGGACTTGTCTGGGATATCCTTATTATCTTACTGTTCTTCAGTGCACCAGTTCATGAGGTTTGGTTTTCACTTGCTCGCTCACCAGATTCTTTTGATGTTTTTATTTTTGTAGCCTTCTGTTATGGAGTTCCCCCTTTTCAATGTATTTATAATCATATACACAAAGATACAGATGTAATGGATAGGAAAAGGTAGCAGATGAATGATTTCATGTTCATAGAAAAATAAAATTCAAATTATGTGGACTTTCCAAATCTGCAGCAGTATAAAAGATAAGGTTGGACCTTGTGCTTCCCAACAACGTTCACGAAAGACAAGACAGTTTTAGGAACTAAGAATCTTTACTCACAACAAAAGTTTGGAGTTGTATTTGTTTGATTTCCTCGTTTGAATATGTCCGGGCTAGCTCTGAGGTTTTTGTTTCATCTGGATTAGGCATTGGTCTGAAAGCAGAGTTCTAAGAGTTGACCGAGCCAAAATCTTGTCAAATGTTACAGAAGACACTGGAATTTCATGGGTGTACATTTTGGTTTGTCCTGAGCTTTAGACCCCCCTTTCACGGCAAATTGATTATGTGGAGATTCCAAATGGATTCCTTCGCAGGTATATTTGATTTAAAAGCCTTGAGGATTTCTGCAGAGCAATTTTTAGGGTCATTTAGCCCAACACTATGGGTAATGCGTCAACTGTCAAATCTTAAACTTAGCCCTAAGCAACATGCTTCGAGGCTGCTCCTGCGAGCCAGGTACACGATATATATGTTAAATTTCCAAAAGATTTGCTTTTTGATTCAGTATCATCGAAGGGAAAGTAAATCAAGCAACAAAGTATTTTGAGAACTGTTGGTCATATTTGTTTCTGGCGAAAAAAAAAGGCAGTTGTTCATCGGCGATAGCTATAATTTGGTCCTCTCTTATAAGGTTTCGATATGCATATGGTGTAGTAACGATAAGCCACAAAATAATCTTGAGTTCTCTAGGCACCTCTTCTTCTTCTTCTTCTTTTTATTTTTTTTTGTTTAAGATTCATTCACAAGAAGCCCATTAAACTCCTCAAAATGTAAGAAATCCATAGTCTGTCCACCCAATACACAACACATGAACTCACCATGAGAGTAAATATTATATGAATAGAAGAATATCTATAGTAACGAGCTAGCTGAATGTCATAGAAAAGTAATAAATTGCTCTTTACTGTTCATTCAATTCACATGGGATGAGGGCATGAGGCAGAACTGAATGACGATCGGAGTGGGAATCGAAACAAAATAATTAATATGATTGTAATAATAAAGTCAACATCCCTATTATGCCCTTTTTTTCTTTTTTTTGGGACCCCCCAAAACTTTTGAATCCTACCTTAATAAATCCAAAGACCACCTTCTCTCTCGCCTCCCAACATCAAGGTGGTGCCCAGTTGAACCTTGGCGCAAATGTGCGATCTGGGGGTGCACTTCCACCTCAAACATGTGGACTATGTGTATAGGTAGCAATCGTGGCAACAAGCTAAGTACTTGAAGCAGAATCTATTTTGAACTACTTTTAACGCCACTTCAGCTAATGCCTCTCCTTCGTTCAAATAAAGTGGTCGTGCCTCATCTGTAAAAATTGTGTGCATTGCATGTTCACAATGTTGCGCGCCCGGCCGTCGTGGGCTTTTGTGCCTCTTTCTATTGTGTGTTATCAGGGTGCTTCTAAACAAGCTCGGTTGGATAGGTAAATTTTGTGCTTGTGTGTGTGCTTTTTTCTCCCTTTGTTTCCAACATTTTTCACATATATTATTTTATAGTTATGAGTAAAAAAAATGCGGAAAATAAATTTAGAAAGTTCCGTAAGTATGTTAGAAAAGTACAAATAAAAAAATAAATAATTGAATTTCACTTTATGCAAATGGTAATTAAATGCAAAAAATAATGTTCAAAATTTCTGTCTAAATTATATTCAAAATTTGTACTTTGTTGAAAATTACAAAAAGGTGCGGAAAATAATGCCCAAAAGTTTTATTTAAATGTTAATCATAATTGGTAAATCAGCTAAAAAAGTAGAAATAGAAAATGAATACTCGAAATTTTCTCTTTATATTGATTGAAATTGATTGCAGAAAATAATATTTGAAAGTTTTATTTAAATATTACTTGGAATTCCTGAATTAATTTAGGAAGTACAAATTAAAAAATATTCGAATTCATTATGCTAATGGCGAATTAAATTATGAATGAATAGTTAAAAGAAACATTAAAAATCATACTCGGAATTCGTATATTAGTTAAACATATGCCATTTGCTGAAAGAAAGTGTTGTGTGTAGAATTAATTACTATATAAGGATGGTTGGTTACATACAAATTACAATTGACAAATAAAATAAGAACATTAAAAATTGCAATGGACAAGTTAAAAAATTCAAACTTTGTTATTTTATTTGATGTTTAAAATTTACAAGTTGAAAGAAATAACGAACATGAGGAAGTAAATAATTCAAAAGCTTATCGAAAGGCGGCAATAGTGAACTCGATGGTAGTCCTTGATGATTATCAACAGAGGTGGTGATGACACAATGATAATGGTCTTGATTTTGTCGCCACATTTCTTTAAATCGGAGCATCTAACATTACAACTTGCCGAGATCAAATATCCATAACATGAGGGGTGAACATCAACAATAGCCTCCGGTTAGTGCTGTTATGTGGCCACAGTTTGATCTATTCGCTCGAACAATCTTTGCATGTGATAGGGGACTAGATTTGTGCTGGGCACAATAATACTTGCTGTTACTCTGGTTATTTTCCTTCGTTCGTACACTATGCCAAATTCTACATCTAGTGGCTCCAATTGTTCTTGCCACTTGTAGATGTGGTAATCTATCATCTTACTTGAGGTGTGGCTTCTTCTTCATCCTGGGCCTTCGATGTAGAAAAGGCCATTTTGATTTGTACATCACGTTGTCGCTCCAAGTGTGGATGCAAGTGATTAGTCAGTCATAACTGAAATGGGCATCCTTCTGCCAACATCGGTTGGTCTTCTCATCGACAATGAGTCGATCAGAAAGAGGTCATCGAAAAAGAAATTCGTTTGTATCAAGTGCTAGCCCTTTGCTCGCTTAGGCATATTAGATGTTGAAGACACGCTAGAAGGCACTCGACATGTCCCATTGCATCGACATTCATTGGCCACCTAGCCAATTGAGCAAATTGTTGATGTATTCCGGGGTGATTATGGAAGAGGGGGAAAGGGTCAAGGAATTCCACTTTTATAGACGAAGGGAAGTAAGTGGCCGTTGGGCATAGCATTTACACAATAGCCTTAATATGCGCATATTGTGGTCCAACAGTCAAAATTTTTTGAACATTGGGTGACAACATACACATGTTGGCCCTCAAATTATTAAAAGCTTCAAATATCACATTGAAGAAACGGTGCATATCATCATCACCTGACGACTCATTGACAAATAGAGAAACAACAGTTCTATGAACAAACCGAATGACGAAGGTAGCGATCTTGGGAATCGAAGCCAAACGTTCATTGACTAGTCTTGACTCAGATTTGCTGCTCACACTCATATGCAAGACTCCAAAACATGTCCGATACCACTTGCGTTTGACATAAAGCTCTCTACATACGATGGAAACTTATTTAATAAAAATCCTAGAAAGCTAGTTATCTTCCCAATTTAATAAGCAGTAGCAAGGGACCAACACCAATAGGCTTAATAAGCTGCTGTTCTCTAACTTTCGACAAGAAAAAAACCTAACTAAAATAAGAAAGAGAATAAACAATCATAGTTTTTTTCAATGGCAGGGGTTGCCTTAAAAATATTTGGATGATTTAAAATTGCTTCCCTACTTCATCTCTACAACCACTAAAGCAATTTAGTTTTAACACCTTTCTTACACCAAGAAACAATACGAAGAATTGAAGTATGCAACAAAGAGTGGCTAAAACCTTCTAAACTTTCTCAAAGGAGATTTTGTTTTGGGGCAAAATGTATATGGCTATTTTGATAAGGGACAATGTCATTAACATTACATAAACTTAAGTTGGAAGTTCAATTTACTACTTAAGCTTTCGATTTGTCAAAACTTGGTAACCAGTAGGAACTTCGGTTTATCATTACTACTTGCTTAGTTTAGTCACTAATCAAAGTGAGACATGTATCGCATGTATGTACAATAGGTTGTAACAATGACATAAGAGGTTTCAATAGATTTCGATTTGACAAGTTAAAAGTTCAAGCAATAAATTGAATATTTTACCATAGTTTATATAGTATTTGCAACATTATCCCATTTCAAAAACTAGACTGTTGACCTAATTTAATACTATGATTGACTTCTTAGGATATGATAAGAACAAGGAATCTAGGCCAAGTTTCAAGGATGTATTAGGAAGATCTAGCTTGCTAGACTTAAAATAGAAATTGTTGGACTTATTTGTTGACCTTCAATCTTGCTCAGTGCGCAAAAGTAAGCTCGAAGAAGACCTTTTGTTTCATAAAGCCTCTCTTCTTATAATTATTAAAGGAGGCTTTAAATGGCTGAATTTTATTCATTTGAAATTTTCTTGCTATAATGCCTACCAAATTAATCAAGCAAAAAACGATTCTAAAAAAACTTTGCATAAACATCATGATGAAAAATGAAAATTCTACTACTTTTGAATCATATTATGCCTTAGAATCTCTTAACTCTGGTGTTTTAACAAAGGATTTACATATGGATCCAACTTTGTTGCGTAAAATAGCATGTGTAAATCAAATTATGACCATTGGAAAATAAGATGAAAGGAAAAGAAGTTATTGAAAAGAATGAAGTGAACGTAATGAAAACAACTTCCTTCTTCAAAAGCGAAGAGTTCACATTTCGGTAGCAATAACGTCAGAAATTAGTGCCTTTTGGAAGTGGTTATCCTTACTCAACAACTTTGAACGTGGTTTCTTAACCTGACAACCTTCAACATTCAGGTATAATTGTTATATTAACATTGAACAAACTACACAACATCATTAGTAAGCAAATATGACAAACAATTGGACTATCCCCATCACAATGTGTGACCGATATTGCTTTATGAAGATTTTTATGCTCATTTTCTTCTCACCTTATTGTTTATGCTCAATTTTGTTTGTTTGAGTTCTTGATGTTGCATCTCAATGATCGTATAGATTCTGGTTCCTCTTCTTCCTCACGATTTTGAGCAAAGTCCAACTGAAAAGCAATTCCCATATCATACGAATTACGAACTTAAAAAATGAATATCACCAATTCCTTGATGTTTGGTTTCTATTGAAATGGCAAATTCTTGAAATATAACTTCAATCTCATTTACAAAAACACTATACAAAAGCATTATAATTTTTCTATTTAGATATGCATATATCTTTTTTAAATGATACTAATTGAAAATTAAGGTTACAATAGTTGGGATGCCTAAGCAAATAGATGGAAATAAAAGTTTTTTGTTTTTACTAATAGAAGGCTGTTATTTAAAGATAATAAATTTTTTCAAAGAAAAAGAAATCGTAATGAATTTGAACCAAATGTAACGCATTATAAAAACAACTTTTATAACTCCTTTCAAACATAAATCTTTAAAGAAGAAAATGCAAACACCTCATACATTATCCATAGTACATAGGAAACACACATACACACACACACACACCTAACACTAGCACAAATCTTAGAAAAACGCTACATACAAAATCCTACTTCTTCCTCTTCTCTTTATTCCTCTCTAGTTCAAGCCATACATTAAACAAAATATGTGTTACTTGTTTCAAAGGGAAAAAAAAAAAAAAAAAGAGAAAAAGAAAAAAAGAAAAAAATAACACCATGATAATTCCTTTAATCAAATATTGTATAGTTAACCAAATGATTACAATGTGATATGATGCATAAAATTTTTCACCTTATCAAAATTAAGAATAGAAGGTCGATATTCTTCAATTAGATGTATTGATCATTTCATGGAATTGTAAACAATAGAAATCATTCCTTGTTGTCCTCTTTTGCCATTGTTATGCTTTTTTCCTCACATGACTCATTGCTAAGTAAATTGATTGTTTTTGAATGCTTGAGACATAAGGCAATTGAAAAATGGTACACAATGTAATAGATTAAGGGAACGTAGAGGAGATAGTTGGAAGTGAAACTCTTATTGCTGTTTGAAATTCAGTTTTGCACAAATTAATACTAATCACATAACCCCAAATCACTAATCTAGATACATAAAGAAAAACTTCTAGCAAATTAAGAAATTGGAAAGATTGATATTCAACAACAATAAGCACAGTTACTGTAGAATGAAAGAGAAAATGAAAAGATGTAGTTTGAATTTGCTTATTCTAAGATCCTTAGGACTGGTTTTGGAGTTGTAGTTTGAAGTTAAAATGAAAATTTGTTTTGCTCCTTAACTCAAATTCTTGTATTGTAGTTTTTTTAATGAAATTGTAATTCAAAGAGAGAGAAAGGGAAAGATGGAAATAGAGGGAAAACTAGAGAGAGAGTATATGCTTTCAAAGGAGAATGCTTTATTAAAAGGAAAGCTGCAATAATAAGATAAGAGAGGGAAGGAAATGCCAAAATGGGGTACAGAGAGGAACAAAAAAGAAGGTACTATCTTATTTTCTATGTAATTGATTTGAAATTTCTCATTTTCTAACTTAATTATTTTTGTGTGATTAAATTGGCTTTTCCATACATACTCTCTCTCTTTTAGATTTTTTTTTTTCTATAGGCTTTCTAGGATGGTATATTTACTTCACTTAATGGAATTTTTGGTTGGAAAAGATGAGGGCAGGGGGCGTTGGGTTATGTTTGTAGTAGGGATGAAATTGCAATTATTATGGAATACCTATTATATTGTTTAATTGAACGAAAAGACAATAAGGAACGGACCCATTATAGAAATTAAAAGACCATACTACCCTTATCTTTTTCCTTAAAATTTTTTTTGGCCAAATTTTGAGTAGATTAATCATCTTGCTCTCTCATCTTTCCCTTTACAATAGCACTCAACTATACCTATAGCTACACATTCAACTACAACACCATTGTATAATCACACTTATTGATTTCCACTACTATACCTTTCGATCACCGTATTGCAAACATAAACAAGCATTTTTGTAGAGAGAGAGAGAGATGATCGAGGAAGATGAAGAAGAAAGAAGTCAAGCGTAAGTGACTCAAAGAGAAAGAGAAACTCATAAAGAAAGAGAGAGAACATATTGGATAGAGAGAAGAAGAAAGTAAGTAAAGGAGGTGGTGTTGTAGTGATGGTGGATAATTATAATAGAGTGATGGTGGTAGGTAGTCTGGTGGTGAAGAAGATAAGAAGGGTTAGTGAAGGCCATTTGTCTTAAGAATCCCAATTCTTAAGTTTTGGTAAGGAATCCTAATTCCTAAATTTTAAGAATTGTACTTTCTTATGAATTATAATTTAGTGAAGTGAACACTATAATATCCTTCCTTTAAGGAATAAAGAGAGAATGGAATAATCATTCATTCTAAGGGACCACACAACAAGTGTCACAAGTTTAGGCCTTGATCAATACATGTTGACTAACTTAACCTCCAAATTGTATTCCATTTGAAATCAAGATTTATAATCGATGTTCTCTCCTTATCGATTGTTAATATTACGTGTTGGCTAGTTTCCTTGGTTATGGGCTTAGGCTTAGCCCATTTAGCTTATTTAATTTGGCTTCAGTTGGGACCCATAAGTCATATTTGGACAATTTGACTTATTATGCTTGTGTTTTAGGTTTTGTGTATAGGCTTAACCTAATTTTGAGCTCACTTGATTTATTTCAACTCCAATTCATAGGTCACATAAATTATCTTAGCCTATTTTTAACCTTTTCATTAGGTTTTAGAGTTTGAATTTCAAGTTTCTGATTATAGCAATTAAATCCAAAATAGTAAATAAACTTTATAATAGGGCCACGCTAAGGACTGATAAGGTTGGCTGTATTAAGGATGGATCCAAGCTTATTAAAAGCCTAAAATGGAGATGGAATGCGTGAAATGTGAAGTGAAACAAGCAAAACACACGATAAACTCCAAGGATATGATGCACTAGAGAACTATTAAGGACTCATGAATCAACTTGATATGATACATGAGTTCGTTCAATGAAGGTACTCACCACCTAACCTTATTTAAGGGTTATGTTAAGAGTAATGAATATGAGTGAGCAAACAAAAGGGATGTTTATATACAAGCAAGAGAGACTTTGGAATATTTTGTAATTATGTTGATGTTTATTACGGCTACAATGTACAAGATGATATTTATATTTAAAACATTAGGGAAACTACTATAAATGGAAATGACCGAAAGGATATTGTTCAAAATAAGTAATATATAAGGAATATTAATGGGCATAGATGAACAATCATGAAAAGCAATCATCCTGTATGGAGATTTTGTAACATGGTTGCTTGGACACTTGGCTAGCAACTGGTGGGAGAATTTCTAGTAGAAACAGACAAAATTGTATATTCAGGTTGGAGATTATCGAGCAAAGGTATCGAGTAAAACTGAGGGTTCTTTTGAGGTAATTTAGCTCAAATATGTTCTGAGTAGTTTAGGTTCTAGTAAGCTAAGCTAGTGGTTTGGTAGGCTAAGCTATTGTCTAAGCATGCTTTAGGTTAGTAGTTAGAGACTATTAATAGGTACAGGAGGGTTCAACGTGGACAAGATAGAAGCTGTAAGTTAGCATATGAGAACTTGCTTAGCTATACTCTTAAGCTATTGAGCTTAGTCTTAAGTTAGAGGTTTGGTTCTTGGATTCCTATCACTATATCATTAAATAAAAATTCTCATCAATTTCAATTTTATAAAACTAACTTTATAGAGTCACTTTATCTAACTTTTGTAACCTTCTAAAGTTTGAATAAAAACCAAGTTTGTTCCCTGAATGTCCTAAAATTAGTAGTTTAAGAAAATTGAGATATTACGATTTCGAAAAAATGATATGGAGTGATTTTATTAGGTAAAAATAATACTATAAAGTTTTCTTAAATAAATTTGTTAAAACTTTTAGAGTTTCATAGTTTTTTTAATTGAACTTGCTTTTTGCATAATGGTTGGAGTTTATCTTCTTCTTCTTTTTACGACTTCAAATACTAGATCTTACCAATACTTCTTCATTTCACATAGTTTATTCCTCATTTATTTTGCATCCTCAATAATAGGATATTTTTGTTAGTTACATATGGTTCGTGAATTAAGCAGAACTGAACTAGTTTTTTATAATTTAAAATAACTCTAAACTAGACTGCATGATTGAGTTTGGAGTGAGGAAAAAAGAAAAAAGGATCTGTAGTTAATGATTTTGTTTAACTTAGAGGTAAGGCTGTAAATGAGCTAAAGTACTTGTAAACTACCCAGGCTCAGCTCGGCTCGGCTTAGCTTGGTTAGAGCTCAATAAGTAAACAAATCAAATTCAAGTTAAAGATGAAGCTCATTTACCTAAACGAGTCGAGCTCGAGCTCCAATTTAAGCTTGTAAACTTACAAGCTTACTCACTTAGACTCATGAGCTAGCTCGTAAATAGGTTTACGAATTTTATATATATCATAAATATTATATATTATTGAAATTTAAAGGCTAATATCTATATAATATATTATAGAATAATATATAATATATAATCTAATCTTTATTTACTATTTATTAATCTATTTATTTATATATTTCTTAATTTTGTAAACTTAGATTGTTAATAGGTTTGAGATTAACTTGCTTTAGGCTTGGATCAGCAGTAAACGAGCTAAACTTGAGCTCAATTAGTAAATGAGCTAAGCTTGCGCTCAAGATAAAGTTTATTTATTTAAATAAGGTTTGTTCAAGCCTTAATTTCAAGCTTACTCAATGAAAAAGCTTGCTCTAGCTCGGTAAAAAGCTTATTTTAGTTCAAGCTTGATAATTTTTAAACGAGCTGAATTTAAACTTTTAGAAGGTTGGTTTGACTTGACGCGGCATGTTTGCAGTTGTAGCCCTACTTAGAGGGATGAGCTAGATGTGATTGAACCGTGCCCATCCCAATGATTTATTTTCATTTCTTTCAACTTTAACTGAAGTCAAAAGACAAACCTTCCGATTACTCTTAATGACATATATGAAAATCAAGGACTTCCCTCGATACATTAAACTGTACATTAGGAAGATAACTAGTTCAACCTAATTTAATAGTTTATGCCAACAAGATCCCTGTGGCCTGTAATATTTAGATAGAATTAAGTTTAATTTCTTCCACCTGATTCCTTGTAAAATATAAAATTGGAAAAAAGCAATGCATACAAATCCTTTCAGTAAAAGTTACTATACGCGATATCCTTCATTTATCTTCATCGATATTTCGTATTAATAATTCATACATATGTTTATTAAAAAATTATCATACGAATTCAAGCCATTTACCATTTTTTTTTTTTCTAATTCCTATAATGTCCCCAAGTTCTTAGTAATAGTTAACATCCTACCTATATATGCTAGGCTCAAAGTTCAACAACAAAGGAAAATTTAGATATTCTCTATGAGTTATGACAAAGATAAATTATGTGATATGGAATGAAAAAAAAGAAGAAGCTAAAATAATCTAATTCCCATTTCATAGAATTAAGAAAAGATACGATCGCATAGAAATAAGCAACAATGCCTCAAAGTCAAAGGTTATAGCCAGTCTGCCTTATCTTCGTAACTGAATATGAACATGTTAGACCCTTCTTCTATACTCTTAAAATCTTCAAGTTCATTTATCAACTAAATGAAAAACATTTCTTCAAACACAGTGCACAAAATGCCCAATAAATATTATATTGGCATGCACACAAGCATTTGCAACACTCGCATATACGTCTATAATCTACTAAATGCAGTCAATTAGTTCAAGGCATGTCATCTGGTCTGTTCAACCAACATAATCCCGATTATCCGGAATTCAAAACAACTCAGTTCCATTTGTACATACAACCTTGAACTGCGGGTCAGCATGTTTCACAAGTCAATAATATTTAAACCTGCAGACCATGAAACACAAATCCACAATACATGAAATACAATATTCAATTCCATGAATAACAAAACATGAAACCACAGTATGCAGAGATCCATCTTATTACTATCTACCAATACTACTAACTGTCTTATAGAGATTTTATAAACTTTTATTCATGTTAAGTAATAGATATTACAGTTTATACCATATTTACAAGCTTAACCTTTTAAATAAGATGTTTGTATTATTACTTAATATGATATTAGAATAGGAGCAATTGGATCAAAATCCTACATCATC
Source organism: Lumnitzera littorea (assembly GCA_024138015.1). Lineage (NCBI taxonomy): Eukaryota > Viridiplantae > Streptophyta > Magnoliopsida > Myrtales > Combretaceae > Lumnitzera > Lumnitzera littorea. The sequence goes on along the minus strand of JAMXBB010000009.1, from coordinate 48,333,758 downwards.
AGTCTACTCTTATCTAATTAAGTCATTGGCTTGTTGGGCCTCTATATTGATAAACTTAAACTTTTAGAGAAGACAGTTGTAGTATTAACTATTGACTTGTTGGGCCTCGATCAATACAAAAATGATAAGGAGTATTATATAATAAATATAATAGTTCACACTATATTGACAAATTTAAACTTTTAGAGAAGAGGGTTATAATACTAATCATAACAATCTAACCATTAGTAATTAGGTCTATTGCAACATTCTAATTAGCCCTCTTCTATCTTAATCTTAACCCGTGACACGTGGAACAACAAGTGATTCAGCAAAGAAAGATTGGGAACTGGAAAGGAGGTTATGTTCGTTGGTTGATTCCGAGATTTCCAACCACTGGCGTGGATGTAATTCCACGAGCCGAACGAGAATTAATATCACATACAAGAGTCAAGATCGGGCTCCCTAGGTTGGAGTCAATAATAAAATCATTTATAGGAAAATATTTGTTTATCAACGAAATTATATTGCATTTTATATATGTAAAAAGGATTTTGTTGATGTTTTAAAATGCAATAATTCCTAAAACTTAACAGAATGGAAAAATTCTTTTAAAAAATGATAAGGGTGATTAGTACACTTTATAAGAAACTAAAAGAATAGACTCTTTACATTCTTATGAACATATATCAAATAAAATTTAAGTATTAATTTACTAAAAATTATATCAATATATAAAAATCATATAAGTTTTATTTTTAATAAAAATAGATTAAAGAGATATTTGTATAAGAAATTAAAAGTAAAGTAAAAAGAACAAATTGATATAGATATATTCTTTTTGATGATGACTTTGTATGATTGTTCATTAGCAAGGCTAAAAAAAAAAAAAGAATATCAATTTAAATATAAGTTATTGCACAATAATCTATTAAATAATCTGTATTCATTTCCTTAACATTACATATAAAAAAATTATTAAACCAAGTCATATAATTGGCATATTTATTAATGATTTACGTGATATGGCTGGAATGTTCGTAATATGGATAATGTAATTATTATATATGGTGTATTACTAATAAAAAATAACCTTATGTAAGTTTTGTTTTAACAAAAATAGATAAAAAAAATATTCATATAGGAAATTACAAGTAAATAAAAAAAATCAAATTGACATAGATATATATTATACTCTTCCTTTTCATGATAATTTTATATGATTGTTTCATTAGTAATGTTAGAAACGAATATTTATTTTGAATATAATTTATTAGGCAATAAACTATTCAATAATTCATATTCATTTTTGTATCATTAATTGTAAGAAAAAATTACTAAACCATGTCATATAGCTGATATATTTATCTATGGTTTACGTTATAAGGCCATAATATTTGTAATATAAACAATGTAATTATTATTTATAGTTCATTATTAATAAAAAAAATAGTAGTTAAAAATTATATCAATATATAAAAATTATGTAAGTTTTGTTTTTAATAAAAATAGATAAAAAAAATTTATACAAAAAATTATAAGTAAATAAAAAAGAACAAATTGACATAGATATAAGTATTATATTATTCTTTTTCATGATAACTTTGTATGATTGTTTCATTAGTAATGCTAAGAAAAAAATATATCATTTTGAATATAAGTTATTAGGCAACAAACTATTTAATAATCCACAATTAATATTTGTAACATTAATTATAAAAAATGATTACTAAACCAACCATATGGTGGTATATGTATTAATAGTGTGATAAGGTAATGTTTATAATATGGATAATTTAATTATTATTTATGGCATATTACTAAAACAAAATAGTAATTTCAGAGAACCATTTAGTTAAATATGATTCATAATTAATGAATTTAATTTATTGGTTATTGTGAAAAAAAAATAATAAATACAAAGAGACATGTTAATGAAACAATAAATACATCTTAAAGAAGTAAAATGACAAATTGCAACTAAGATCTCACGTTTACAAAACCTAGCACCTAACCACTTAACTATACTTACTTAAAAATACATTTAAGAGATTGAACTTGCATAAGTGGATATTGATAAATTGATATATACAAGATCGTTTTCAAATTCTTATGGGCTATAGGAGTATTACTATAGATGAAGAATTTATAGAAAAAAAATTAATTAATTATAAGATATGGTGCACTAATAGTAATTTTTTGTAGGAATTATTTAGGTATACAAATTAGTCGTTACATAATAAACCAATACTAAATTATATGATTACTTATCAATAATTTAGTAATATTTGTTGTAATGGAGTAGTCTAAAAAAATTTTACCGTATTGATTTGTATTGGGAAAATGAGGGTAATTGATTGGTTAGCAAATACAACTTGCTTAGATATGGACTGATTAATGGACTACGATAGTCTATAAGGGAATGATAGAATTTTCTAAAGTTTAGATATGATGGTATTTTATCATATTTAAGTAATACTTGAAACAACAATTGTAGTGATATTAAGAAACGTAGTGATTATGATCATTTGAAGAAAAAGAATGTAATATTGATGGAGTATATAATCAATAGTTGGCATAAGTAAATGTTGGATACGAGATGACCTTGATGTTGTGAGTAAAATTTGTTAAGAAAAGTAGACAAGGACGATTCACATGTTGAGGCATAAGATCATACTTGCTAAGCCTTACTAAGTAGATATTTTTGTTTTTGATCAAGTAGACTTATGTTTACTTGACTTGGAGTTGGTTGTATAGTGAACTACAATTGTGTGATTTCTTGATTGTGTATGTGATTTCGTTGAATGTGTATTGATTGAGTGAAATATTTTCTACTTGTATATGTGATTTGTTGAGACATCTTATTGCTTGGAAACTTGGAAAAAAGATTATCTTTTTGGATGTTCACCTAAGTGAACCTTATGTGAAGGGTTGAATTATAATGCTAGGACACGAAATTGGAACTAAGCTAATATAATCGATCCCTGTATGGAACTTGAGATTCATGCTCAATATAGAGATTTTATATTGCTTAGTACATTCATAGCATGACACAAAAGGACCTATAAGTTAAGTTTTTTTTTTCCCCCAAAAATATTGAGATATTGCTAAGCTAAGTTTGAGCATATAGAATTGCACTGCTCAATGAATTTTAGCTATTTCATGTGGTTTTAGTTAGGCTAACTACATGTTGGGTTTTTTTTGCCTCTTCATGTGGTTTCAGTTAAGCTAGCTATATATTGGGATTTGGCAACTCCATGTTACCCTAGGTTCTTGGACTTTGTATCTACATGTCCAAAAGTATCAACTGATGAAAGCTTTGTTGGGTTAAGATATCAATATTGATGCATGTTACGTGCATAAGCATGCATAGATTCCTTGTGTGCATAGACATTTGCCTTAACATTTCTCAATAGGAAACTCAATGCCCTATGGTAAATATGCTCTTTATTTTATCTATTCCTTGCACGCATAGACCTTGCTATATTTTGGTCATAATCCCAAGAAAGATTTCTACATATGTGATGAAAAAAAAAAAAAAACTTTGTTGTATGTTTAAGTATGCTTAAGATTGTACATTTATGATGTAAATAGGCATATAGCTGAATTCCGCTGTAATATTTTTTTAAATAGGTTACTGGTTATGATGTTGTATTCCAACCAATAATGGGATGTGACAATAACTAACACATAAATAGTACTACTCTTACCTTTGCCATCCTAAAATTTGATTCTTCAATCTATTAACTCTAACACATCCTATTAACAATCAATGCATAAATGAAATTCTAAATTTATTCATTCCCTTGATTCATATTCAAAAATTCTTTCCACAAATCAATAATTCCAATTTTATTTCACCAAATTATTGAAGTGAAGACTTGCCGACATATAAGAAGTAGAACGATTAACTAAGGAACATGAGATTGAGTAGTAGTGGTAGTTGATAAGGTCAATGGGAGGTAAACCAATCTTCTTTTATTTGATTTTATCTTTTTTACTTGAGGTAAGCAAAAAATAGATCGAGATGAACTAATATGCAAATTAAACTAAAGCAAACTGAAAATAACTTTTTTTTTTCCCAATTTGGTTTAGAGAACTCTCAATTTGAATCAAACTGATAATTTATGATTATTTTGCAAGGATAAATCAAACAAAACTGTCAAACCAAACAAAAACATTTAAACAGAACATAGTAATCTTTTACTTATAACTTAAAAGAAATTCTTTTGTTATAATATAATATTTAAAAGAATTTTTAGTTTATATTTATAAAAAAGTATAAGTATTTAACTTTTATTACCATAAATTATAAATTATATATATAAGTGGACTCAAACTTTATACTAATTAGCTTTATGAATATAGACATTTGAAATTTCTTACTCTCATGAATTTTGACATCATTAACATCTTATATGATACGATATTTCTTACTCTCACCAAGACTAAACATTAACCTGTGTTGGCTAATGCCACACTCACAGCCAACTTCTTCTTCATAGTGTATGCACTTGCCTTGATACGTTATTCGGTGTGTACAGAGTTCTTTGAATTTCTTGAGATTATTATGCTTGTCACTAAATGTACGTGCATCGAACAAATATGCGGAAGGGAAGGAGTAGATCTATTTAGGTTAGATATCAATTTATCATTGTTTGGTTGGATTTAGCTTTATGTTACTAGAATTTAATCATTTTGTCATCATGGCAAATATTTTACTATTTAGTTTCTCCATAAAATTAGTTTCCTAAAAAGTTAGATTTTATTATGTCTATAAATGGCATAGCCTATAATGATATAATAAGAGATACCCGTGTAAAGGAAAAGATATTGCTACTCAGGGAATATGAAAGAGTATACATTCCAAAAAGGTACAACCCCTGGAAGTGTAAGAGACACATCGGGAAAGAGAATCTTTTAAAGATTTGTCTTTGATTTTAAATACCACTTTTAACTCAAAGTTTATAGTTACTTTCTCGAAAAAGGAAAATAGACATTTTGTTTTTTTCTCAAGAAGAAAGTAAACAAAGGGTCTAGAGGAATAGTTGGGAGAGATAAAAAAAAGGGAGATCAGTAACAACATTAAAGAAAATTGTAAGAAAGAATGGTGGCAATGCTAGAAGTAGAGATTTTGCTTTAGCTCTTCTAGGAGGACTCACGCTCACCAAAAGTTCGTTTAGATATGAGAATTTGGAAATTTGGAGGGGAAAATAGAGAATGGAGAGTAGTGGCGGAGATGCAAAGTATAATTCTTCATCAGCAACAATAGAGGAGGGACTAGGTGCTGGAAATCACTCTTTGGTTGTATCTAAGAAGGGTGAGAGTTTATTTTCAAGAAGGGAATCCCATAAGAGTATTGAATAAAGCATTGTTAGTGCTCAAGTTGCTTATGGAAAATTGAGACATTTTAGGGAGGGGCATTCTCAACAAAGTGGAGTGGACATGCAAGTTGATGGTGGAGGTAGTATATCTAAATCTAAATTGAATAGTGGATATCCAACAAATCCTATACGTGATCTTAGCAAGGGAGAAATGGGAGAAATCAGTGATCCTGATTGCATAGGAAATGCAGATGACTATCATCTACATAATGTTTCATCCTTGCCGATGGAAGATGAGCATTGTTAACTCATAATAACCCTATACAGGAGACTTTTGGTTTAAGATTTTTGTATCCATGACATCCTCTAAATATACTGATACTTTGTCTCTAATATGAATTGCTGCCCTTTTAAGGCACTGGCTTGAAATGCGAGGGGTGTAAACTCCGAGTGTAGGCATTGAGCCATTCTTGATATGAAGAATCAATAAAATCCTTAGCTTCTCATTGTAATTGAAACCAAGATGGGAAGCTAAGTAACGGAGTGTTTGAAGGATTTTCTTGGATATGATCGTATGCATTGTATGGAAGCTAAGGGCTTTAGTGGGGGTATTATCATTTTGTGGCTTCATAAGGAAGTGATTATCCATGTAAGCCACATTTCCCATTAGCAAATCACTATGAATGTCCAGGTATGTAAGTCTAACTACTACTGGTTTTTCTTTGCCATTTATACAAGTCCTATTAAAGATAGTAAGAAAGCCTTGTAGAGTGAATTGATTAGTTGGTCTAGTAGAATTAATGGGCCTTACATGGAGGTTAGGGACTTTAGTGGGGGTATTATCATTTTGTGGCTTCACGAGGAAGTGATTATCCATGCAAACTACATTACTCATTAGCAAATCACTATGAATGTTTAGGTACGTAAGTCTAACTACTATTGGTTTTTCTCTGTCATTTACGCAAGTCCTGTTAAAGATAGTTGGAAAGCCTTGTAGAGTGAATTGATCAGTTGGTCTAGTAGGATTAATGGGCCTTGGATGCTAATGGGTGACTTTAAGGAAATGCTATGTTAAGAAGGGAAGTAGGGAAGAGTTGAAGTGGATCAAAATCAGGTTAAGGACTATCAACGTTGTATGGATTCTTGTGGCATGGTAGATTTGAGTTTTGTTGGACCTCGTTTCACATGGTCCAAAAGATTTAAGCATTTAAGGGATCTTATGCAAACTTGCTTATATAGAGCTTGGGTCAATTATAGTCGATGAAGACTTTATCTAAAGGCCAAATTATTCCATCCCGTATTGAATCAATCAAATCATCTGCCCATACTCCTTATCTCTTATCTAAGACATCAAGTTGGACCTAAACATGATAGATCATTTAGGTTCCAACCAATATAGTTCCAACATTTTGATTTTAAAAGTTTTGATAGTGTCAACTAGACGTGGCCATCTTTTGACTACATAAGAGATAACGAAGACTTTTTGGAAGCAATGAAATAGTGGAATAGACATATCTTTAGAGATATCTTGAGTTGGAAAAGGTAAGTTTTGAAGAAATTAAAAAGGACTCATGAAAGACTTTACTATATTCCTTCTCAATGGCTGATAGATGAGGAATTTAAATTATAGAAGGAGCTAGACTGGATTTTGAAGTTGGAAGAAAGACTTTGGGTAGATAAGGCTAGATCCAACTGACTGCCAAAAGGAGAATGAAACATAAGATTTTTTCATGCTATAGTTGTAGCAAGAAGGTCAAAATCATGGGTATGTAGGCTTTTTGATTTGGTAGGAAATTGGGTTGATAATGAAGAGAATCTAAAAATGTTATTAAATAATTATTTTCAGGATTTTTACACTACGGACATGATATTTATGTGGAAGGAAATTGTCTTTTGGAAAAATTCTCAATGGAATATCCCTATGTAAGAACAATTGGATCTGAGTAAACTATGGACCAAGGAAGAAATTAAAGCTACCCTATGGTGCATAGGAGATAGCAAGTCTCCAGGAATTGATGGCTTACATGTAGAATTTTACAAAAAAGTACCGAGACTTAGTGGGAAACATGGTTATAGACATTGTGGGAAAGATTCTTAAAGAGAACCACGTGCTACCTAAGCTAAATGAGACTTTATTAGTCCTTATTCCTAAAGTTGAGGGAGCAAATCGGGTCAAAAACTTCTGGCCTATTAGCCTTTGTACAACAATTTATAAGATTGTTAGTAAATGCTTGGTTAATAAACTTCGTCCGCTCCTTGGTGAACTTATTAGTCTAAAGCAATCTTCTTTTATTCCTAGAAGAGTAGTAAGGGATAACCTTATTGTTTTCCATGAAATTTTACACTCTCTTGAGAGAATGAAGGGAAAGAGGAATTGGATGATAGTAAAGCTAGATCTTGAGAAGGCACATGACAGATTAAAGTAGGACTTCATTAGGAATACTCCAAGCTTTTTGAACTTCCCAGACTTCTTGAACTTGTAGGTTTAGACTTATTAGATCATGCTTATCTTTTGTGCATTTTCGGATTGTAATTAACGGAGCTATGATGGATCAATTTACATCAAGTAGAGGTGTTCATCAGGGAGATCCCTTCTCCCCATATCTTCTTATTTTATCCATGGAAGTGCTTAGTAGGATAATCCACGTGATGGTGCATGAAGGCAGTTAGAAACCCCTAAAGTTGAGAGGGATGAATTTATCTCTTTCGCATCACTTCTTTGTAGATGATCTACTTTTGATGGGAGAGGTGACAGAAGTTAATGCTCAAATTATAAAGAAGTTATGGAGGGCTTGGTAGTATCTTGTGGTAGAAGGTAAATTCTGAAAAATTTGGAATCCTCTTTTTTAGTAATACTAGCAATGAAGTGCAAAATAAAGTGTGCGATATTTTTGGTATTAGGCTGAATGTAAGACTTGGGAAATACTTAGGTATTTTGGTAAAGGAAGGTGGAAAATTGAAGAATTCAGACGTGGGATTCATTCTAGAAAAGATGCATAGGAAATTGATAGGCTAGAAGGCAAACTTGCTAAGTATGGCGAGGAGGAAAATCTTAGCATCTACATCATTAGAAGGAATTCTCAACTACTGCACATAAGTCCTGCCTGTGAATAAGAGCTTTACAATGAGAATAGAGGCTATCAAGAGGGGCTTTCTATGGGGATCTACTGTAGAAAAGAGAATTGGATTAGTTAGGAGAAGTTGAAATTGCCAAAAAAGAACAGAGACCTGGGAATGATGGATGTTAAAATTTGAAACAAAGTGAATTTTGTTAACCTTGCATGGAAACTAAAGAGAAAGAATGATTTATGGGCATAACTCCTTCACCAAAAGTATAGGTTGAATAGAAGGCAAGGGAAAAAGTCTTTAGGTTCTCATATGTCCAAAGAAATTCGTAGAGCATTGAATTGGATGGAAGAGAGAACACATGTGTTCCTCAAATCGGGGGAGCTTATTAGATTTTGGACAGGTAGATGGAAGGATGTAGAAAAGATTTCTAAGTGGATTTAGGGGCCGTTACATCAACTTGATCATGATTTAAAAGTTTGTCAAGTATGGGATGAAGAAACCGGATGGAAGGAACAAGTGATAAGTTACCCTCTTGATGATCATATCAGAAGGAAATTGGGTAGTATCTCCATACATCGGGAAAAGGGAGAAGACCACGTGTGATGGCCTGATACTTTGGATGGAGAAATATCTATGAAATTAGCTTATGCAAGTTTGTTGTCGAGGAGAAGGGAAATAGCTAATAGAGAGAACTAGGAATGGATTTAGAAGCTTCCTATTGCGCCTAATAACCAAATTCTTATTTGGCGTATTCTTCTAAATAGTCTAGCAACCATAGATAACTTGAGATGGTGTAGATTGCAAATAACCAATTTCTATCCTTTGTACTAAAGCTTTGAGGAATCAGTATAACATACGTTCTTGAGCTATCAATGGAGTAGAAACCTTTGGCAAACTTTAGGATTGTCTTTTGATGATAGAAGTTACTCCTGTATGATCTCAAACACCAGCTGAAAGCTAACTGTAGGAGAAGCAAGATTAATTGGAAGGATTCTAGGCCACCTATTAGGCTTAAAATTGTCTTCGCTTTGAGGGAAATTTAGAAAGAAAGGAATAGAAGATTGTTTAGACAGGATTAAGTAGAAGGGAACTACATTGAATCTATTCTCAAGAAGGTTAATGAATGGTGGAATCGGTATAAGATAGAAAAACACTAGGTATTTAAAAGTTGGAATTTTATGAAGGGCTTGGTAATTGCAGAAGGTTGGACCAGATTGTAATGTGATAGGGCAATGACAAAATTAGGACATAAAGTAGGTGTGGGGTTGGTAGCAACTGATCATAAAGGCATTACACAATGGTGCTTACATAAGCAATTGGAAAACCTTACGCTTCTTGAAGTAGAACTGCATGCCATCAAATATGGATTGGAATTTGCATTGGAAAAGGGACAATGATATATCGCTTGTGAGGTTAACTCTCAACAAGCAGTAGATTGGATCATGAGGAACGATTTGGATTTGGAAAGATGTTATCCTAATCTACAAGATTACAAACTCATCATTCTTAAACTGCTTAGCTTTCTTTGATAAAAAATAAATAAATAAATAAATGAATTGCTCAGTTTTATGATTTGCAAGGTTTATAGGGAGGACAATGATGTAGCAAACTTCTTAGCAAAGGAGGGACTCTAGCATTGACAACCCATGGTTTTTGTTGATTGTATTCCTTTATCTTTTACTTCTTTCTATTCTAGGCTTATGAAACAATTGTTATCTTTTTAGGTTTATGGTTGGTCTTGGGAGGACTATTCCTTAAAACCTGATTAAAGGTTATACTTTGTTTTTTGTTTTTTGTTATGAAGTTTCCTTTTTACCCGAAAAAAATGATGATAGTGAATAATAAAATTATTTTCTATGATCAAGATTGTATTGGTGTGAGCATTTAAGTAACTCATTGTGGTGTGATGTCATAATAACAAATCCTATCCATGAAGTGAGGTTAGCAATTATATCTTTCTAGGTTTGTTGTTTCTTTTCGTATAAAGGAAAGAAAAAAAAAAAAAGAAACATGTTTTATTTATTTCTTTTTCAGTGAATCAACTTGTTTTATTTATTTCATAATGGCATTTAGCATTCTTTGTATAATTATTCTTTTCTTTTTTTATTTTAGTTTTCTTATTACTTTATGAATTTTCCATAACTTTCCATTAATTTAATATTTCTTGGCCTTTTTTTATTTACTTCTATGTCCTTCATCAAATTTGGTATCATGCTATTTCTTCTATTTGTATGCATCAAATTGGTATTAAAGTCTACTAATACAATATTTACTTTTGGATGATGATTTGGCACTTCGTTCTATTTTTTTATGTGGATAAATACAATTATTTAGTTTAAAACAATTCGGTAGAATAATCTTTATTGAGAAGTTAATCTAGATTAGAATTTGTATTGTTATTAGTTACGTTTTTTAAATAGCGTTTGGTTGTAAGCACTGAATTGAAAAAAGAGAATTAGATAGAAACCAATATAAAGAGGATTTGATAATGCAAGCTTATTATATTATATTTGGTTTGTACAGTACTAAATATAAAATTTATATTTAGTACTGTACAAACCAAATATAATATAATAAGCTTGCATTATCAAATCCTCTTTATATTGGTTTCTATCTAATTCTCTTTTTTCAATTCAGTGCTTACAACCAAACGCTATTTAAAAAACGTAACTAATAACAATACAAATTCTAATCTAGATTAACTTCTCAATAAAGATTATTCTACCGAATTGTTTTAAACTAAATAATTGTATTTATCCACATAAAAAAATAGAACGAAGTGCCAAATCATCATCCAAAAGTAAATATTGTATTAGTAGACTTTAATACCAATTTGATGCATACAAATAGAAGAAATAGCATGATACCAAATTTGATGAAGGACATAGAAGTAAATAAAAAAAGGCCAAGAAATATTAAATTAATGGAAAGTTATGGAAAATTCATAAAGTAATAAGAAAACTAAAATAAAAAAAGAAAAGAATAATTATACAAAGAATGCTAAATGCCATTATGAAATAAATAAAACAAGTTGATTCACTGAAAAAGAAATAAATAAAACATGTTTCTTTTTTTTTTTTTCTTTCCTTTATACGAAAAGAAACAACAAACCTAGAAAGATATAATTGCTAACCTCACTTCATGGATAGGATTTGTTATTATGACATCACACCACAATGAGTTACTTAAATGCTCACACCAATACAATCTTGATCATAGAAAATAATTTTATTATTCACTATCATCATTTTTTTCGGGTAAAAAGGAAACTTCATAACAAAAAACAAAAAACAAAGTATAACCTTTAATCAGGTTTTAAGGAATAGTCCTCCCAAGACCAACCATAAACCTAAAAAGATAACAATTGTTTCATAAGCCTAGAATAGAAAGAAGTAAAAGATAAAGGAATACAATCAACAAAAACCATGGGTTGTCAATGCTAGAGTCCCTCCTTTGCTAAGAAGTTTGCTACATCATTGTCCTCCCTATAAACCTTGCAAATCATAAAACTGAGCAATTCATTTATTTATTTATTTATTTTTTATCAAAGAAAGCTAAGCAGTTTAAGAATGATGAGTTTGTAATCTTGTAGATTAGGATAACATCTTTCCAAATCCAAATCGTTCCTCATGATCCAATCTACTGCTTGTTGAGAGTTAACCTCACAAGCGATATATCATTGTCCCTTTTCCAATGCAAATTCCAATCCATATTTGATGGCATGCAGTTCTACTTCAAGAAGCGTAAGGTTTTCCAATTGCTTATGTAAGCACCATTGTGTAATGCCTTTATGATCAGTTGCTACCAACCCCACACCTACTTTATGTCCTAATTTTGTCATTGCCCTATCACATTACAATCTGGTCCAACCTTCTGCAATTACCAAGCCCTTCATAAAATTCCAACTTTTAAATACCTAGTGTTTTTCTATCTTATACCGATTCCACCATTCATTAACCTTCTTG